>CATIWQ010027782.1:0-10640 GCA_949673415.1 Euphorbia schlechtendalii
TATTTATAGGCAAATTAGTTCACAATTTTTCAATATTGTTGCAACCACCATCCACCTTTCTTTGAAATTCACAACTTTTCAATATTGTTGCAACTAACTCTCACCAATCAACCATCTACTTTTGACAAATGAGGAAACAAATAAACAAGCCAACCTAATTAATACCACCCTTTGAATTTGAGTCTGGACCCATCACATGGACCCTAGACGAAATAATTAATATGGGCACTTTTAAAATAATTTGTGTCGTGAGTTTGAAATATATTTTTGTATACACTAATGAAAGAATTTAACTAAAACTTGTATCTTTTGTGTGACATGTATCCATCGTTTAAATAAAAAATAGTTTTACAAGTCACAATTTTTACTAAACATTCTATTGCATATCAAACTTAATCTCCAGGCGAGTTCATCACTATTATTCTCCACAAAATATTTTTTCAGATTGAATGATGTTTGAGGGAAAATTAGGCTCTATAGAAGTTTGTTTCAACATAAAAAATCAAAAGAAAGAGAATAAAAAACTTAAATTGACTATTAGCAGAGAGAACTATTTGAACGTTAAAAGATTGGTTTGTTCCTCTTGAAGTCTCGAAATTTTTATTTGAGAAAATACGATTTATCTATAAATATTAGAGATTAAGCTAAAAATTAGGTAAATTATAAAAAATCATTAATTTAATATCAAATGGATATGGCTACAATAAAAGGAAAATTACAAGTTGAAATTCAAATAGGACTCTTATATCTTAGTAGTATACAGTGATATATAATGATATCTCAAATTTTGGAGAGGAAAAAGAAAATACAAATGTTATTTCAAAAATCATGGTATTTCATATGGATATTAATGAATGACTACCAATCCATTACTTAGCTTATTAATTACCATTCTCTTTTAAACCTGCTACAAATTTAATAAATAACAAATATCGGGATAAAACCACTAATTTCACTTTTACAAATATATATACCACTACACTCTGGATTATGTTCAAGACTTCCCTGTTGGAAACAATTTGGGAGATATTAATTTGGATGTGGGAAATAAGCACGAAATCTTTCTTTAGATGATCATGAGCTGTTGTACCATAATGAAATGAGGTTTTCAGATAGCTGTACAATTAGTTTGAACATTTAGTTCATTTTGGTTTAACAATTATTGTTTGTAATTGCGGTTGTGGTTAAATGGTTGCTATTTCTCATTAATTTGTTATCTTTAAAATAGCGAAAAGCATGAGTAATTAATACCTGTTTGATGTTGAAAAAAAGTAAACCTATTTGTTGAATAAGTTTCAAAATATACAAGCTCAATATTATGCTTAAGTCATCCGATGAACGTTTAACTGACTTAAATTCATCTTGGTGTGCAAAGGTCACGTGATTTGTGTGCCTTCTCACATAAGCCAGTGCTGCTCAGAAACGCATTTTCACAAAATGAAGAGCATAATGCTATGCAAAACATGTAGCGCGATTTGTATAGCGTGAAAAGTTTTTTTGAAGCACATGTAAGTAGCGGGTTGTGAGACTAGCACTCAATTACCACAAAGTTTTGTGTTGTTTAATAAAGCATAGTCTTACAACATTTTCTGGCATGTAGCGTTGGCGTAGCGGTATTTTGAGCCCAACACTATTCTCTATTTTACTTCAAAGGTAAAGGATGGAGGGGTCGATGCACCACTAAACATCTAAAAATCTCATATGATATTATTCGGCGACCTAATAGTCAAAATTAATTTGGAAGTGCATCTCCCAAATTAGCATAAAGACGAAGAAAATAAAACATATAGGGAGAAAATGTTTGAGATCTAAGAGTCATGTAACTTGAAAATACAAAATCACTAATGAAAAGGATGATGGTGGAGAGGGAAAAAGAGGTTAGAGATAGATTAAGGGTTTGTTTGATATTATTTTTCAAGTTGCTATCCCAATAAGTTAATCTCTCAAATATTTTTATTGAATTGCATATTTTGACTTTCAATAGCACATTTTGGTTCTTCTAACTATTTAATTAGGAAATGTGTGTCTTGTTTTTTTCAAAATAAACTCAGTTGCTTATAGAAAAAGCTTGGAATGAAGCTTTTAAAAAAAAAATCTTGGGAAAACACAGTCAAACTGGTCCTAAGATGGTGTATGCTATTTAAATAATGAGAACCGAAAGCTAAAAGAAGTATATGTAGGCTTATCTGGGGTTAAACCTAATGTCTAAAGCCCAATATGATTTGAAAGATAATTTATTGGCTTTTTTACAAGGAAATACAAACTAATCCCTTTTTTGGGTAGGATATTATTCCTTTCACATAAAAGGAATAATATTTTTTCTTTTCCTAATTTTTAGATTTATCTTTTTTCTCTTACCATAATTGTATTCTCATTTCCATCTCTTTCTTTTTTTAGATCTATTTTTCTCTCTCTCTTCTTCTTCGAATTAGAATCGAAATCTCATCAAATCACGACTTGTTGTTGTGCTTTCATCTCATTCTGATTTTATCATCAAATTCTGATCTAGATCCAAATCTGTTGCTCAATTTTTCTTTTCATTCTAATCTCTTCATTAGTTTTTCGTTCAGTGTTGCTGCCTCTTTTCATTCTTTCGATTTCATCCGGTCTATATTATTTGTGTTCTTATTTTCTTTCTTCTTCGATTTGATAATCTCTTTTCAGTTTTCTCAATTTTTCTTGTGATTTTGTTCTATTTGTTTTTTGGCTACGATTTGCTTGCTCATTCTTGCTTGTTTTTCTTCTTATTTTTGTAAATCGCGATTAGTGTTTTTCAGATTTTTTGAATTTCGATATTATTTTAGATCGCGATTTGTTTTAGTCTTTATTCCTTTTCCGATGAGTTTAGTTTTCCTGCGGCGAGTTTAGGTTTGTACGACTTTTGTTTTATGTATTTTTACTCAGCTTTTTCTATGCAAGATGTTTATTGTTTTGGTGTATTATGATATGATTTCAAGTTTCTCAAGTATGAAGATCGTGGTGTTATTGTTGATAAGTTTATTAGTTTTCATGTCTTTTCTAATTTTCATGAGAATTCAGCTTCACATTATGTCATTGTATGATGATTATTATACTTGGTATACTGATTATTAAACCAGGTTTAATGATTATTATATTAGGTACATTGACCGTTATAACTAGTACAACGAGTAATACAAAAACATATGCACATAATTAGAGATAAATAAAGTATTAAGATCAAGTTTCGATTTTCACATTTGAATAGTATATGGTCATTATACTAGTATCAAGTTTCATATTTCACATTAGATTTCAGTTTTCAAATCATGTCATTAGACCTGGTATAATGCAAACTAATATTATAAAAAATAATTAGAGATAAAAAAAGTATAAAGATCATCGAGTTTTAAATAGAATGATAGTCATTATACCGGGTAAAATGACTATTGTACCTAGTATAATAGTCAACATAATGAAGAATATTAGAGAAATATTTAAAATATTGAAGATAATGAAAGTTTTAAGATTTGATTTCAAATTTTATATTCGAACAATATAATAGATATCGTACCCGGTATAATAACTATTATACCATGTATAATTTATATTATACATGGTATAATTTCTGTTATACTTGGTATAATAGCTATTATACCTGAAAATAGTTTTTTTTCTCATGTTCACGTATTTTAAAAATCAAAACTTGAATTCAAGTTTTATGAAAAATCAAAATTTAAAATGTGAGATTTGCAATATTACACCATGACATCTAAAATTATTTTGCTTTTTTTCGGTAGTCTCGTAAAACCCGTTTTTATATGGATGACATAACCTTAAACATAAGATCCAAGCCCAATACAATTTGTAATTTTGTTTTTTATGTGCGTAAACTATGGCATTTGGATCGTTGCAAGTATGCTATGAGCTTTAAAGAAGCCTTGTGCTAGTTAAAGCTTCATCAGTTTTGGGCTTCAAATGGATGCCCTCATGCAATGCCATATGAATTATAAACGATACTTTTTAGTTCCCATACGCTCAATTTTACTTAATTATGGAATTTTCAAACTCATGTACTAGTATTATGTTCTGCTGTTAGGTCTGCGAGCCTATTTGTTAGCCAAGGAAAAGTTGATTCTTAGACCGACATAGAGACTTAGTTCAATACTTGTCCATCTTTTATCATAAATGTAATTGACTTTGTTTCTAAACATTATGTTAGGTCCCGAACAGATAATTCGGTAGCCGGGTGATATGTGTTAACTAAAATAAATTCGCAACAACAATTAAAGTAATAAAACGAAACAGAGATTTAAGTGGAAACCTTTCAAAGGGAAAAACCACTGGGCACCAATAACTCTACTAATATATAATGGGAATACAAAATGCAAGCTCTCTCAAGTATACCAAAACTCGAGGTATAAACTAATTTAGGAGATAGTTGGAAACACCCCAATTTTACTCATATGGTAAAATCACTCAACCTCCCATTCACTAATTACTCTCTTGTAGTAATAAATTACTCTACAAGAGGAAACTCTCGAAATACTCTTTTGTAGGAATGATGCTCTACAAAAGGAATTAAAGGCTTTCTTAATTTTTTTTGGGATGATTTTTTGATTTCCAGGGACTGCCTTTTTAGGCAAATTAATGTACCCACTTTCAACTGCCAAGTTGAAAAAATGCGATATAATCCAAATATTACACCTAACTCCTACCAACCCTTTGAATTTGAGCCTAACTCCTGCTAACCCTTTGAATTTGAGCCTAATTTGAATTTGAGTCTGGACCCTTCAATTCTCCCCCTCCAGACTTATGAGGGTATCAAGTCAGCTTCTAATTGGAGCTCATGCCGATCAACTTATTGCACAACTCAAACTTCTCTCGAGGAATCACTTTGGTCAGCATATTTGAAGGGTTCTCTTCTATAGGAATTTTCTCTAGATGAAAAACTCTATTTTCCAATTGCTCTCGTATCCAGTGATATCGGATATCAATGTGCTTTGTTCGAGAGTGATATAAAGTATTCTTGCTTAAATCTATTGCACTTTGACTATCGCAATATACTATGCAGTCAGCTTGCTTTTGACCCAACTCTTCAAAGAATCTCTTCAACCAAATCATTTCTTTTCCTATTTCAGCAGCTGAGATGTACTTTGCTTCGGTCGTAGAAAGTGCAACACATTTTTGTAATTTAGATTGCCAAGAAATTGCTCCCCCAGGATATGTAAACACGTATCCCGAAGTTGACTTTCTATGATCGAGATCTCCCACCATGTCAGCATCAACATAGTCTTCTAAGATTGGTTTAGATCCTCCAGAACACAAGCACTTCTTCGAGCTTCCCTTCAAATATCTCAGAATCCACTTCACTACTTCCCAGTGTTGTCTTCCCGGATAATCTAGGAATCTGCTTACAACTCCAACAGCATGTGCAATGTCTGGCCTTGTGCAAATCATTGTATACATCAGACTCCCCACTGTAGAGGAATATGGAATCTTTCTTATGTCTTCCTTCTCTTCTTTAGTTGATGGACAAGATTTTTTACTCAGCTTCAGATGACCGGTAAGAGGAACGCTAACTGGTTTAGCATTCAACATGTTGAAGCGTTGTAGCACACGCTCAACATATTTTTCTTGTGATAGCCATAACCTTTTATTTCTTCTATCACGAACAATCTTCATGCCCAAAATTTGTTGTGCCGGTCCTAAGTCCTTCATGTCAAAAGACTTCGCTAACTGATCTTTCAATTGACGAATTGAAGAAACATTTTATCCCACAATCAACATGTCATTGATATATAATAACAATATGATAAAGTTGTTATTAGAGAAGCATCTGAAGTAGACACATGGATCCGCCTGAGTCTTCTTGTAACCATGACTACTCATGAAAGAGTCGAACTTCTTGTACCATTGTCTAGGTGCTTGTTTCAACCCGTACAGACTCTTTTGCAATTTGCAAACCAGGTTTTCTTTCCCCTTTACTTCAAAACGTTCTGGTTGCTCCATGTAGATCTCTTCTTCTAAGTCACTGTGAAGGAATGCTGTTTTCACATCTAATTATTCAAGCTCAAGATTCAAGCTTGCTACCAAGCTTAAGACCGCTCGAATAAAAGTCATCTTAACCACCGGAGAAAAGATTTCATCGAAATCAATTCCCTTTTGTTGTTGAAATCCTTTTACTACTAGACGAGCTTTTATACTTCACCAGCTTTCCGTTGCCATCTCTTTTGAGCTTGAAAAGCCATTTGTTCTTCAATGCTTTTCTGCCTTTTGGAAGTTTGACTAACTCATAAGTATTGTTCTTCTGTAAGGAATTCATCTAGTCTTGCATCGCCTCCAGCCATGATTCTTTATCTGCATGAGTTAAAACTTCCTGGAAATTCTCCGGCTCCCTCTCATCGGTAAGGTGAATGTACTCAGAACTAGGATACTTTGATGTTGGTTGACGATCCCTGGTAGATCTTCTAAGCTGCTGGTCAACTTCTGCTTACTGGGTAGGTTGCTCCCCCTGCTCATCAACATCTTCTTCTTCATGATGCTCCATTAGTTCCGATAGTTCAACATCTCCACCAATTGTATTATTTGATTATGAAGGAACAGTGCTAGGAATGACGCCGTTCACAAACCCTGACTTATCATTTTCCTTGAAGCTTTCAATTATCTCGTTCTCCCGGAAGACTACATCTCAGCTTCTAATGACCTTCTTCTTCTCTGGATCCCATAGTCTGTACCCGAACTCTTCATCTCCTTATCCAATGAAGATACAGGGACTTGCTTTATCATCAAGCTTTGACCGTTGCTCCTTAGGCAATGTGCAAATGCCTTGCAGCCAAACACCTTTAGATGAGTGTATTGAACGTCTTTTCCATTCCATACTCTTTCTGGAATATCAAAGTCTAGAGCAGAAGATGGTGACCTATTGATGACATAACAGGCTGTGCGTACTGCTTCTCCCTAAAATGACTTAGGTAAGTTAGCCATTTTGAGTATGCATCTAACCTTCTCCACAATGGTGTGATTCATCCTCTCTGCTACACCGTTGTGTTGTGGTTTACCGGGTATAGTCTTCTCATGTCGGATTCCGTGTTTGGAATAATAATTCTCAAACTCATGAGATGTGTATTCACCACCATTGTTAGTTCGGAGACATTTTAACTTCTTGTTAGTCTCTCTTTCCACCATGACATGAAACTTTTAGAATGACTGGAATACCTGATCCTTTATTCTTAGGAAATACATCTATAGCTTCCGAGATGCATCGTCAATGAAAATAACAAAATACTTGTTACCTCCCAAGGTCTCTATTTCAAAGGGGCCACAAACATCTGAGTGTACTAAGTCAAGAACACTTGACTTTCTGCTTGATGACTTATTGAATGACACTCTATATTACTTGCCGAACAAGCAGTAATCACATAGGGATAGTGGCATACCATTAGTAGAAGGTACAAGCACCTTCTTTGCTAGAATCTGCAACCCTTTCTCACTGATGTAAGCTAATCTTCTATGCCACAAGTCTGGTGAAGACTCTTCTTCAGCCGCATGCAATCCATCTTTGCAAATGATTGTGTTTATTTTGTACAGTGTACAACACATGGTTCCTTTTGTAATCACCAAGAAATTCCTTATAAGCTTCCATTTCCTACTCCCAAAGAAATTCTTGAACCCTTTGCGATCTAGGACGCCACAAGATATTAAGTTAAGCCTTAAATCAGGAACATACCTAACTTCTTTGAGGATGAGTGTGCAGCCAGTGTTAGTCTTGACACAGATGTTACCAATTCCAATAATTTTGGAATGGCCACTATTGCCCATCTTCACCATCCCAAAATCTCCCGCTTTACAGGTGGTGAAGAACTCCTTGTTGGGAGTGGCATGATAAGATGCTGCAGTGTCGATCACCCATTCTATCTCATCTTATCTTGAGACTTGGAGACATTGTTCTTCATGATTGAAAGATAAAACAATAATCTCCTCAGTTGTTGAGTTGTTGCAGTGGTGTTCCTGTCTTCTTCTTGGTTGTTACCATCCTTCTATTCCTTCTTCAACTTTTGGCAGTTCCTCTTCAAATGGCCTTCTAATCAATAGTGGTAGCATTTGACTCTACCCCTGGACTTGGATCTGCCTTTAGACTTGTCTCCGCCTTTGGATTTGTCTGAATTTTTGGATCCTTTAGTTCTGCTCTGACCTCTGTATTCGGTGATAAGAGCTTGTCTGCTTTCGTTAACCATGACTTTCCTCCTAGTCTCTTCATTGAGCAGAGTGCTCACAATGTGGTTTAAGGATAGTATTCCATTTGGAGCAGAATTGGTCATAGACACTACCAAAGTATTCCAACTCTCTAGTAAAGAGCTGAGCAACAATAAGGATTGAACCTCATCTTCTAGTGTGGTTTTCATAGAAGATAACTAATTAATGGCACTTCGAAATTCGTTCAGAAATTCGACAACAGGAGTTCCATCCTTATACTTCATGCTGACAAGTTTATTTATCAGGAATAATTTGTTCCCAGCAGTTTTTCGATCATAAAGATCTTGCAACTTCATCCATAATTCATGGGCAGACGTTTCCTCCAAGACATGACCGAACACGTTGAAATCTATCTATTGGTGAATAGTTCCAATGACCTTTCTGTTCAACTTGATCCAATCGGGATATTTCATATCTTTGGGCCTAACAGTGTCTCATTCGATTGCTTCGTGCATATCTCTGCAGTACAAAATATCCTCCATCATGGGTTCCAAATTGACCAGTTGGACCCATTCAATTTGATCATGGATGTTGAAGAACCGTCCATTTTAATTAACACAACCACCTTGTGGGACCCGCTCTGATACCACTTGTTAGGTCCAAAACAGATAATTCGGTAGCCAGGTGATATGTGTTAACTAAAATAGATTCGTAACAACAAATAAAACAAGTAAAGCAATAAAGAGACATGGAGATTTAAATGAAAACCCTTGAAAGGGAAAAAACCACTGGGCATCGATAACTCCACTAATAAATAATGGGAATACAAAATACAAGCTCTCTCAAGTATACCCAAACTTGAGGTATAAATGAATTTAGGAGATGGTTGGAAACACACCAATTTTACTCACAAGGTAAAATCACTCAACTCCCCCTCTCTAAATTACTCTCTTATGGTAATAAATTACTCTACAAGAGGAAACTCTCAAAATACTCTTTTGTAGGAACAATGCTCTACAAAAGGGACTGAATGCTTTTTTTCTGATGATTTTGGATTTGCTGGGACTGCCTTTTATAGACAAAATGCTCCACCTAAATGTTTGAAAATTAAGTGGAGATATGATGAGTTGGCAACACGGAGTTGCAAACTTTGAATAACAAAAAATTCAATTAATGGTTGCTCATTAATTGACTAAATTAAATGGTCTGGACCCATCAAGAAATAGTTGTGCTAATGCTTTGAGAAACATCCATATAAATTTCCTCATCTAGAGATCCATGAAAAAATGTATTATTTATTTCCAATTGTTCAAGAAATCAATTATTTTGAGCAACTAGAGCTAACATAAGAAATTGTAGAAACTAGAGCAACTAGAGCTAACATAACTCATATATACCATTTTGTTGGGTGTATCCCTTTGCAACTAGTCTAGCTTTATATCTTTCTATTGTCCCATTTGATTTCCTTTTAATTTTATAAATCTATTTACATCCTATGGGTGTTTTTCCGGTAGACAAATATACAATATCCTATGTTTCATTTTTTTTATCTAAAGCCTCTATTTCATTTCTCATTGCATTTTGTTCATTCTTTACTATCAGCAGTTGTCTTATATGTTTTGTTCCATTTCAATATGTAATTGTAAAGAATATAGTTTATGTTCAGTAGAAAGCTTTTCATATGACAAGAAATGTGATAACTGGTAAAGTTTACCTTGTTCACATTCTGGAATTTTTCCTATGTTGAGCAAGGCACAACCCTAATCATGTAGACAAACTGGTTCTTTATGCATTCGCGGTCCTCTTCATGATATTGTTTGTATATCTTTTTCATGCACAATCTCTCAACTAATTGTATTTTTATCAACAATGTAAGATATTATATCATTTTCACATGCTTCAGAAGGAAAAATATATACATAGAATGTTACATTTAGAAACTACAAATTTATGTGTTTCCAAAATATAAATCCTGTAACCTTTCATTTCAACTTCATATCACATAAAAATTCATTTTTCTTCACAATTATCAAATTTATCATGTTTCTCTGTAAACTATTTACAAATGCTAACAATCAAAAGGTTTTAACAAACTGTAACTAGGCCGCTTACCATATAACTTTTCATAAAGATAGTATTCTTTTAGTAATGGTGTAGGTGTCTTGTTTATCAAATGCACTGCATGACCAATAAAATAATCCCAAAAGTAGGAGATAACTTTATAACTTTAGACATCTTGCTACATTTAAAATGTGTTGATGCTTCCTTTCAACTATTCCATTTTGCTGTGGTGTTTCTACCCATGATTTTCTGATGAACTATACCATAATTTGAATAAAAGTTGACAAGATAAAATTCAAGATCATTATTTGTCCTAATTACTTTTATAGACCTGTAAAATTGGTTTTTTTACCATTTAATAAAAATGTTGAACTAAATCTCTAGCCTCACTCTTTGTTTTCATTGCAATAGTCCATGTAAACCTG
>CATIWQ010027783.1:0-44569 GCA_949673415.1 Euphorbia schlechtendalii
ATTTTTTTTTTTTTTCTTTTATTAAACGAATGTAATTGATTTATTTTGAACCCTTGAACATTTATTTAGGTCCTTAAAAATATTTTAAATCTTTAAACTTTCACTTTAAGGCTTTTAAATATTTTTTTACAGTCCTAAATATTTATTTAGGGATCGAAATATTATTAGGCGACGAGGAGAGCTCTCACTTAAAGATCATTGGATGGTCAAAAATTATGTGATTTAAGGATTAAATCACGTGCTCATAGAACGCGCGAACTGGTACAAAATCTCGTGCTTACACACGTATGTGCAGTTCTCACACCACATAGCTCCCACTATGTCCTCGCACTTTCACGCTATGAATTAGTCATTGACTTTGTCTTATTAATGCACATATATATAATAACACAGATATATGATACCAACGACATACATAATTTAAATATATATTGATAAACAACAAAGATGTCTTTATTATTGATAACAATAATCCGTAAACCATTTGTACATTATAACTAACTAAGATATATCGCCCTAATTGCTTCTAGGGAGTATATCATGTCTAAATCTCCCACTTGCACTAGAGCCAATTACTCATGTGCTTCATGCCATACTTGTTAACATGTTGGTTATGCTTAACCTAAGTCAATAGCTTCATTAGCACATCCGCTAGATTCTGATCCGTTAGGATGTATTCTAAGCTTATATCTTTTCTAGCTACTATCTCCTGAATGAGATGGTAAATTCTAAGTACATGTTTGTTTCTCTGATGAGATCATGGTTCCTATGCCTGAGCAATAACCCCATTGTTATCACAATAGACCGCTATTGGATTTACAATGGTGGACACCATACCAAGATCACCAATAAATCCTTTAAGTCAGACAACTTTCTTAGTTGCTTATGAAGCAACTATATACTCAGATTCAGTGGCCGAATCGACAGTCATATCCTATTTGAAACTTTTCCAAACAACTACCCCTCCATTTAACCTAAACACATATCTTGACTAGGACTTGTAATCATCCTTGTTAGATTGAAAAATCATGTCAGTGTATCCCTTCACAGAGAGATCACCTTCTCCTTAAACAAAAAACATATCCTTAGTCCTACGTAAGTACTTGAGGATATTTTTAACGATCATCCAATGCTTCTCATCTGGATCAAATTGAAATCTACTCATGACGCTCAATGCGTGTGAGACATGAGGCCGAGTGCATACCATAGCATACATGATGAATCCTATCACTGAAGCATAGGGTATTCCATTCATGCGCAATATCTCCTCTTGTGTTCTCGAGCATGTAGATTTAGAAAGGTTAATCCCGTGAAACATTTGGAGATAACCCTTTCTTCATTACTCAAGGTAAAATCTAACCAAAACCTTGTCTATGTATGTACTTTGAGAAAGACCTAGCAGCCTTCTAGATCTAGCATGGTAGATCTTTATATCTAATGTAAAAGTTACTTCCCCAAGGTCTTTCATAGAGAACTTCTTTAACAACCATGACTTTACAGTTTGAATAAAAGGAACATCGTTTCCTATTAGTAATATGTCATCGACATATAAAACTAGGAAAACCACCACAGTCCAACTAGCCTTTTTATCTACACTAGGCTCATTAGCATTTGAAACAAAACTAATTTCTTCAATTATCTAGTCAAACCTAATATTCCAACTCCTTTATGCTTGCTTAAGTCTATAAATGGACCTTTGCAACTTGCATACCATCGAGCCATCTTGGGATGTAAAACCTTCGGGTTGTATCATATATACATCCCTATCCAAGTTCCCGTTAAGGAACGCTGTTTTCACATCCATTTGCCAGATCTCATAATCGTTATGAGTAGCAATGGTAATGAGAATTCTAATAGACTTCAACATTATAACTAGTGAAAAGGTTTCATCATAGTCAATATCTTCTTTTTGACTTTAACCTTTTGTAACTAGCATTGCCTTATAGGTAATCACATTACCATCATTTTCTTCTTGAAAACTCACTTGCATTCTATGGGCTTAATCCCACTTGGAGCATCAACCAAGCTCCAAACTTGATTTTTATACATGGAGTCGATCTCTGACCTCATGGTTGTAAACCATTTATCAGACTCTAAGCTTTCCATTACCTCTTTGTAAGTCTTGGGCTCATCATCTTCCATGAGGAAGATATGCATATCATTAGTGATGAAGTAACCGTATTGCTCAGGAGCGAATGGAGCCCAACTTGACCTATGCAATACTGGTGTTATAATAGGTTGTTCCATACTTACACTTTCTTGTGTAATAGGTGTAGGAATAATAAGTTGATTGTTTGTTTGATCCTCTTGAGCATCTAGCTCATGATTTCTCCCACTAGCTTTAGCAAGTATATGCTCCTTTTCGAGGAATTCGGCATTTCTAGAAATAAGTACCTTTTATTCCTTGGGATCATAAAAGGTATAACCCATTATCTCCTTAGGGTAACCTACAACCAGACACCTATCAGACTTAGCACCCAACTTATCTGAACTTGTCCTCTTTACATAAGGAAGACCTCCCCAAACTCTTAAGTAAGAAAGAGCAAGTTTCTTACCATACCAAGTTTTTTTATGGTGTTTAATCAAATGATTTTGAGGGAACTCTATTTAGTATATAAATTGTGATCACAAGTGCATAACCTCAAAAAGATTTGCTGAGTTTTTCTTGGCTCATCATGGATCGAACTATATTTAGTAGGGATTAATTTCTCCTTTCCACACTCCATTATGTCGGGGTATGTAAGGAGGTGTCCACTAGGATAAAATACCATTATCCCTTATATAATCCTAAAACTCTTGGCTTAAGTATTCACTGCCTCGATCAGAGCAAAGGGTCTTAATACATTTCCCAAGCTGTTTCTCTACTCCAGTTCCAAACTCTTTGAATTTCTAAAAGTTGTCTGACTTGTGCCTCATTAGGTACAAATAACCATATCACGAGTAATCATCGATAAAAGTTATGAAGTAGACAAGGTTCGAAAGTATTATTTCGAAATGTATTATTTCGAAAGTACTAGTGGCACGCTGACCCTTTCTTTTAAAAGATTTCTTAGTCATCTTACCCTTTAAACAAGGTTCACACACCCTATAGGATTCCCATTTCATTGGGCCCAAATCACCACATATGTGTAACTTAGTTAAGCTGTTGGACGTAGTAGGGTGTAAAATAAGCCAAAGGGGGGAGGTGAATGACTCTTTTTCAAGTTCAACAATAACTTCAGAAGATGAGCGAAACTAGCTTCTATAGTTGCTTTTGAGTATTTGAATTTTACTCAGAATCCCCCTTTTTGTTTTAGGGCTTCTTAAGAAGGTGTTGATCTTAACTTCTAAATTTAATTAATGTAAGTGCAATATATAATATAGAGTTTAAAAAATGCAAATAAGGATTTTTATCTTGGTTCAGCCTTTGCCTAATCCATTCCTTTGAATCTGTTATCCAAGATTTAATCCACTATCCACTCTTCTTCTAGTGAAGAGTAAACCTTTTACAATGTTGGTTGAAGTACCCTCTAACAACCTTCACAATTTTTTGAGGTATACCAATACAGAATACCCTTCTTACTGTATCTAAGGCTCTAAGCTCCTAACTTACAAAGTACCTTCTTCTTATATTTTCACACTAAATTAACCCTAAGCTAGTGTTTACAATTTGATTTAAAAGAGAAGAAAGTGAGTTTTTGAACTTTGTTTCAATAAAACTCAATTACAAATAGATATAGAGAAGATGAGTTTGATTTTGGATGATTCAGAAGAATTTCGCAGTAGATTGTGTAAGTTTGTTTGCACTTTTGAATTCTTGATAAAATCCGCAACCTTCTTTTTATGGAGGATAACATCCTTTTGTAGAGGGAGAGACTGTTTCCATTGGTCTTGGACTCTTGCTGGAAGTCTTCCCATTATCTCTATTAAAGTTTCAGTTAAGAATCCGTTTAGAGAGAGTGGCAAGTTTCAAAAAAATCCGCGCGATATCTACTAGGTAGAATTTTTATCCCCACGATTGTATGATTGACTGCTGTAGGAATGCCTTTGTTCCTTAATCACCAACAACTTTTGTACTTTTTCGGATTGAGTTACATTGGCACGTGATGGCATTTAATGCAAAGTCAACTCCTATGACTTTTAGCATCAAAAGGCTAAGATGCCCTCTGCAAGGCTTCTGAAGATGTTTGGTTTTGTAGAATGAACCTTTTTTCTTAAGCTTGATGCTTGATAATCTTCTGAGGTTATGATTCCTTCTAGAGCTTCCTATACTGCTAAGACTTCTTTAGGCTTCTGAGATAACTTTGTGCTTCTGAACTCAGAACCTTCAAATCTTAACTTCATATCTCTGAATCCAACAATCTCCCTCATTTTGTTGGTTCTAAGTGAATTTAAGCACGGGATGAAAAACTTACATGCTCCCTTATAATGCTCATTATGTTTTGAGTTATTTCAATCATCTTTTTAATGACCTTCTTGTAGTTAAGTATGTAAAGAAGATAGTACAACACAATGTTATACTCAGAATGGGAATAATAAACTTTTCATTAATGATGGAGAAATTACAAAGTCTGTTTACAATCAATAGCTAGCTATTCTCAGTTATTTACAACATGTTTTATCAGTCTTTGATCTTTAGCACTTTATAGTATTTAGTCCTCTTATCTTCCCCAACTTGAGTATCAATCTTCATGCCACTTGAAGTGGATGCTGAAATCATTTGTCTTTCCCAAACTTCCTTGAAGATGTGCTTATCCTTCTCCCTCCACTCAATGCTAACAAGATGAGCAACAATCTTCTTCTAATTTAGAGTAAAGCATTCAATATATTCTTGGATGACAACAACATTGCTTGAAGAGGAGGTAGAATCTACTAAATCAGTCTTGTAACCTTGTTAGAGACTGATAGGAAGATGCTTTCAAGGATGAGTTGGAGAGCCTTCTAATTCTAGATCCATTGAGTATTGGGGCCATTTACCAGATGCTAGAGGAATGGAACGATATCACTATCATGAGAGTAGATAGAATGGAGAGAGAGGCAACCAACCTTGATACTTAATTCATCAATACTCTTTTGAAGATTCCTCGATGCACTGCCTTAAATTCATTATATCCTTGGCCTCATCAATTGCTCTAGTCAATTCGAAAGTAGCTTTAGTGATTTCATTTGTGTTTTATTAGTGGCTTCATTATTTTGGGCGAAAGTGACACCAGTGATCTTCTTGGTCATAGCATCAATTACCTTGAGTACTTCTGACTTGATCTCCCTCCTTAAATCCTTAATTGCCTTGAGGGTTTCAGCTCTAAACTCAGTCTCATGGAGTACTCAGTCTGGCATTTCTTAATAGTAGTTCCTAGTGTTGAAATTACATATGCTATTTTCCTCTAAGACTTTTGCCTCTGGCCAACCACTTCATCATACACCATTTCCAAGCCCCTCTCACCTAGCCCCAACCTCTCATTCATTGCTGCCAGAGTGTCCCTTATGTCAATGTAGTTGTCTAGCCATGTTTCCATAAGAGGTTGAAGATGTTGGATCAACTTTGAATGGATTTGACTCAGAAGAGGGATCTTGTCAACCATTTCAATTATTATTTGAGCTTGTTCAATAACTAAGGTGACACTTTTGGTGAGCTAGAGGTTGAAGGGCATAGCCTTGATGTCTACTATTGAGTTATTTAACCTCAAAGCCATTGTGAGTATATCATACAAGGTTTTACCTATGTGATGGAGAGAGTTTATAGGGACAGTTGTTAAGCTTCATTTCCCCTAGCAGTTTCTCCTATCATCCACCCTCTACTGTTGAGGGACTCATCTCCATCAATCCTCTGGTGAGAGGCCTCTGAACAAGGGTTAGAGTACATGAGGGATCAGACATAACTCTTGTCTAACAAGATTTTGAGTGGGTTGTTGGACATGAATTGTCTTAAATTTTACTTTAATTTCCTCAGTACCCTCTACTATCTTTAGCTCATCATCATCCTCCTCATTTATCTCCTCAACGAACACCGTCTCTTTATTCTCTACCTCCTGCTTCTTCTCTTCCTCTTTCTGTTAGACATGATTTATACCTTGGAGGTAATTAGGGCTATATATCTTTATTAGCCATAATGTTCAAACGACTTCAAATTATTATTATAATAATTAAGGCATCTTTGTTTCTTATCAATGCTTTCAATTTATTTATATATCTCACTAGTATCATATATGAATAGTATTAAATATGTATATGTGCATGGATGAGACAAAGTCCATGACTACTTTATAGCATAAAAGTGCAAGGACATAGTGGGAGCTATGTGGTGTGAGAACTGCACATACTTGTTACTCTAAACAGTTTAAATATCCCTAGTCATAGTTTCATTGAGACTAGAAATCAATGGAAGAGATAGACTAGCATGTGTAAGTTTACTCCTTGTATTAGATCCAAGAAGCCGATCTCACGAGCTAAAGGTGGTACCTTGAGTTAACAAATGAATATATTCAGGTAATACATTAGAGATTGCTATAAGATAGACATTTAGAAATAACTATATCCATGTGCAGGTGTCATGTCTTACTACAGTAGCAGTACAAGTATACTCAGACCTGAGATATCGGTTACCTTATATAGGAGTTGCTATACTTTGGGTCATACTTATTCATACCTTGGCAATCAGGATTACACAGGTGATTACGGATATAGTGATGATCATATGTTGGTAAGCCGAGTAGTCAAGATGAGATCCATCGCTCTTGATATAGTTATATAATGGGAGATGTACCTTAAGGCCCTTTGTTGAAGTGACACTCTCATAAACCTCTGATCAAAGTGTATGATTGATAGAATAGGTTTCTAGTCAATCTTGATACATAATGGCTGAGTGGTGTTCTTCTTGAATAAGTCTAATTATGGGATAGCTACGACTATTACCTGAGCTAACACTTAATCTGAGCTCAATAAATGGGATGTTACTAAACCTGATGGAAGGAGTATATTGTATTGGTTACTAATGTCGAACTGGATCAAGTTACAAGCATGTGGTGTTCCAAGTATCGAGGGTTCATATGCCTTTACTAGAAAGCTCATTTGGTCATTTAGATCTATCGGGTTCCATAGCTATCTTGAACACTAAGCCTAAAGGTTCCTGGATGGGAAGCCATGTTTAGGTTAACCTCTAGCATTTTAATACTTTGGGATCCTATGAGGTCACACACTTTGGTTCTTTATTGGACTATGTAAACAACCTATAGACTGGGTCTATGCCTAGAATAATTGGTTGTCAAATTTGTTGGAAGAATTATTAATTGGTTAGAACAAATTAATAATTAAAGGGAATAAAGTGAAAATAGGGAAAAGTGAATGGAGCGGAGCAAGGTAATTTATCCCCGTTGCTAGTGGGCCCCAAATGAACATAGGATGTTCAAAGTGGGGCCTGCTGATAAGTGTATAATTACACTTATTATCAATATAATTTTACACACTAAACACTATAATTTAAGTCTTTTTTATACTTCATATAAAAGATTTCACGTGGTATGTAGTTATTTTTGGTGCAAATGCAGATACTAGGTAAATTTTGGGAGTAAAATGATCTAAAGTGGAATTTTATGTAAAAAGAGTGAAAAAGGTGTGAAAAGATGTGTGGAACTTAAAGATTTGGCTTAGGATCTAAGCTATCGAAGATTGGAGAAGTTACAAGAAGAATTCTGAAGAAAAACACAATTCACGGTCGTGAGAACAATTCACGATCACTATTTGATACACTTCAGAAGTAGAAAATTTTCAAACAAAGATTCACGATGGTTACTTGTATATTACGGTCTAGACTTGGACAGCTTTTTGGTCAAATCTTCTTAACTACCAACCGCGAGATAAGAATGATCAATCGCCATCAACTACCAACGAGAAGACACTTATCAGAAGTCAACCAATCATGAATAGATGCCTATCCATTATGGATAAGATTAAAGCTTCTTAACCAATCATGATGAAGTGAGGCAATCTTTTGGTAATGGACACAACTCTTCATTTAGATAGACGCAACACTTTGAACTCTATAAATAGGGCTCCAAACCTTACAAATTTCATGCATGGTGCAGCATTAGAGTGCAATTATAAGGTTACATATAGTGTGTGTAAATAGAGCACAATTATTTAGTTTTCGCTACGTTCATAAGTTAGTGAGAAAATGTTTAAGTGATTCGAATCCTTATTTTGATCACTAGATTTCTCAATATTTTCGAGCGATTGCTGTATAAGTGTACTTGCAAATCACTTATCAATGAAAGTTTTCATTCTTCAACATTAGTTTGTTCGATATTCACAAAGAATAGCATCCTAGCAGAGGTTTTGTACGGGCCGAGACCGAATTCAAAGTAGACGTAGGAATTGCGGGAATTGACGACTCCCATTAAAGAGTGGATACGGTTTGATCAACTTTAGCTTTCGCTTGCATACCTTACAACTTTGCTTTGCTTTCTACATATACTTTCTATTTCGATGTTTATGATATGTCTATGTGTCATAATGCGTATTTTGTGTTGAGTCTTTTATATTAATCAAGGTATATGCCTTTGAGTCAACTTCAATAGTAGTTGCGGGGTTAACAAGATTGTGTATAATCACTGGATTTGTGATTTTAATGCTGTTTAGTGAGCCAACATTTTTGGAATGGTAACTTGCTAAATGTGGCCATGTGAGAGCGACCCGTACTAAGCATAGTAATATAGTTGTCCAGGTTTATATAATCTTCTTAATTCATTTACACTAGATTTAGAAAAGTCATTTCATGTGTTGCTCTACGGTGAATCATTGAACATTTGAGTGTCTATAACCGATTATGTTAAATTAGTCTAGTGAATATAATAACTTTATTGAACTTGCATGTTTACTTAGCTATACTTATTTCGTAGGAAAACTCTATATATTTGGAATCTCTAGTCTTCTATACATATATCTATCTATTCTTCATTCTAAGCCTCCCAACTAAAATCCAAAAATATTTTATTTTCTTTATTCTATCTTTCTTGTTGATCTTTAGAGCTAGTCCTTCGCTGTGGGATCGATATCTTTTAAAACTACATCATAACTGTATACTTGCTGTGGTCACCATTTTTCTATTTAGATAAGCGGTACTGACAACACCTGTTCATATTTTGAACTTATATCTTATCGGTAGGAAAGTGGGAGATAAGGTTTTTGGCTTCATTATTAAAGAAAAAATCCTATGAGTTAATAAGTCGAAACCTTGCGAACAAGTTTTTGGTGCCATTGTCGGGGAAGGCAAGTGCGTTCTAGAGATCAAATTGCTGGAGAAAGGGTAATTATATTTAATAAGTTTATTTTTCTTAGTTTTTCTAGGTACTAAGTCTAAAAATTGAAGAACTAGAAGAATTGAAGAAGATCGCGACCGCGACTATAGATTTTGCTCGTGAAGTTATATAACAAAACCTTCTGTTCCTATTTTGAAGGAAATCATGATCGTGACAGGCCTTCGCGATAGCAACATGGGCCCCGGATTCTCCTTCACAACATAGGTATTACAAGTTTGATGTTAGTGCAAATTTTGAGCGCATGTTGAAATTGAGCGTTATTAGCACAACATTTATCAATTTGGCAGGGATGAGTGGTGAGTAACTTTCGAAAGCAACATTCCCAGTAAGTTTTGATATATATTTCAATGCAACATGAATTAGTATAAGTTATATAGTTTTAGTGTAATGCTTCCGAAAAGTTTAAGTGGAGTAATATCTAATAGTATTCTTACTATGAGTTTTATATGCAAATATCGAATAAGTCCTATAAGTACTGAGTGTGTATAAAGTGTTGGGAAACTATAGAGATAATAATTTGAAATTGATCAATAAAGGATGAGGGTATTAAAAGAAAAATCAAAAGAAAGAGAGGATAACCAATGAGTTAGCAAAAGGTGAGGAATGGTACGGAGCAAAAACTGCAACCATTCAATGAGTGAAAAAAGAAAAGAAAGCATAGCACGAAAAATGGGTGCAAAGTACAAAGTAATTCAAAAATATATGCTTAAAAGAAAAAAATGAGAGAGTGGTATGGAGCATAAAATGTAACCACTGAAAAAAGGGGAGAGTGGTATGGAGTATAAAATGCAACCATTGAGAGTGTTTTAGCATCCTAGGTTACCTAAAAATTCCTTGAGAGAAAATTAATCAAAGTGTGCTTTCTATATCCTTCCACTTTATACTATGCTTAAGAGAAGTAAATATTCGAGTATGCATATAACGCTTATATGAAGATACAATTCAGTTGACTCTCTATTAAGAACAACGGTATGCAACTAGACTATATAAATTGCACATTACTAATTTGTGGGAAATTTCAAACTTCTACTTGAATCTTATGCAACTTAATTTGGTACTCACTTCAAAAGTCTTTCTCCAAATGAGGTACAAACTTGATTACCAATTTATACACTTCTGTTGAATTTACCTTAAGGTATGATAAGTGTATAATTACACTTATTATCAATATAATTTTACACACTAAATACTATAATTTAAGTCATTTTTATACTTCATATAAAAGATTTCACGTGGTATGTAGTTGTTTTTGGTGCAAATGTGAATCTTGGGAGTAAAATGATCTAAAGTCGAATTCTATGTAAAAAGAGTGAAAAAGGTGTGAAAAGATGCGTGGAACTTAAATATTTGGCTTAGGATCGAAGTTGTCAAAGATCGGAGAAGTTACAAGAAGAATTCTAAGGAAAAACATAATTAACAACCGTGACAACAATTCACGATAGCAACTTGATACACTTCAGAAGCAGAAAATTGTTAAACAAAGATTCACGATCATGACTTGTATATCGCGATTGCGACTTGGACCATTTTTTTTGTCAAATCTTCTTAACTACCAACTGCTAGATAAGAATGATCAGCCGCCATAAACTACCAATGAAAAGACACTTTTCAGAAGTCAACCAATCATTAATAGATGCCTATCCTTTATGGATAAGATTAAAGCTTCTCAACCAATCACTATGAAGTGATGCAATCTTTCACCAATGGACACAACTCTTTGTTTGGATAGATGCAACCCTTCGAAATTTGTAAATAGGGCTCCAAACCTTACAGATTTCGTGCATGGTGCAGCATTAGAGTGCAATTATACTGTTACGTATAGTGTGTGTAGATAGAGTGAAATTATTTAGTTTTCGCTATGTTCATAAGTGTTAGCGAGAAAATGTTTAAGTTATTCGAATCCTTATTTCGATCACTAGATTTCTCTACATATTTGAGCGATTGCAGATCACTTATCAATAAAAGTTTTCATTCTTTAACATTTGTTTGTTCGATATTCACAAAGAATAGCATCCTAGCGGAGGTTCTGTACGGGCCGAGACCAAATTCAAATTAGACGCAGGAATTGCGGGAATTGATGAATCCCATTAAAGAGTGGATACGATTTAATCAACTTTAGCTTTCACTTGCATACCTTACAACTTTGCTTTGCTTTTTACTTATACTTTCTATTTCAAAGTTTATGATATGTCGATGTGTCATAATGTGTAATTCATGTTGAGTCTTTTATATTAATCAAGTTATATGCCTTTGAGTTAACTTTAAGAGTAATTTCTAGGTTAACAAGATTGTGTATAATCACTGGATCTATGATTTTAACGCTGTTTAGTGAGCCAACATTTTTGGAATGGTAACTTGCTAAATGAGGCTATGTGAGAGCGACCCCGTACTAAGCATAGTGATATTGTTGTCCAGGTTTATATTATCATCTTAATTTGTTTGCACTAGATTTAGAATAGTCATTTCATGTGTTGCTTTGTGATGAATCATTAAACATTTGAGTGTCTAGAACTGATTATATTGCCTTTTGTAGACTTAAAACGTACCTGCTAAAGGAAATGGTTAGTATCTTCGAACCCAATTTCCCTTTGGTTTGGGGGCATTACATTCTAAATCAGGCCATGTATAAATATAATAGTATCCATTTTTGTGCATGCACATAGTAGCTGTGTGGTTTTTCTTTCTAAATAAATTGACATGAGGCTTTACTGCTTGATTCTATTGAGCTTTGGGATATGGACATATATCAAATGGCACCTGAATTTGCTGCCTCTGAGGATATCTTCTTCCTATGTTAGAGAAGTTCCTTTGAATCATCTTCTAGTTTCCTTCTCTATTTTGAGAATTGCTAGTGCCATGGTTTTATTGATAATGTTGAGGTATCCTTAGCTTTAAGGTTGAAGCTTGACCTTGATAAGGTATTTGTTGTTGGTTTTGCTTCTGAGGAAGGTTCATCTTCTGAGACTAATCCTTCTTCTAAGGATAGACTTTTCTTGGCAAGGTGATCTTTCCTGATATATGCCTTCAAGCATCATTACTCTTCTGTTGAGTTTCGTTGCATTTACTCCTACCAGGACTAGTTCTTTCTTATTCTTTTCTACTTCAGCTTCTAGCTCCCCTTGCCTTTTATCGATCACTTTGGCTGTGTTATCTCTAGCTCTATCATGAATGTAGATGTTTTCAAAATCTTCTTCCAGAAGCTTCATGTGCTTCTTGTTCTTTTTCACTTGTTTGTAAATTTGTGCAAGAACTTGCATAATTTCATCAGGATTTTTGAAATCAAAATTTACCTCATTATTTTGGCATGATTTACCTCTGGAGGATTGATTTGATGATGATACTCTTTTCGTGCAATTATGCAATGATTTGATTGTTTGATCCTGATCATCAACTACCATGAAGCATATTTGAGCAGTCTCTACTTCATTTACAAATGATTCAGAAGAGCTCTCATTATTGCTATCGCTCTAGGTTACCACCATGGCTCTCTTTCCCTTTTCTTTCCTCAACTTTTGATATTTTGATTTGATGTATCCTTCTTGATGGCATTCAAAGCAAGTGATATTCTTGGGATTTTCCCCTCTGGATTTTTCTTCAGATGTTTTGAACTTTGCTCTTGTGAAATCTTTCTTTTGAAAGTCTGACTTTTGAGGGAATCCCCTTCTTTCGAAACTTCTGAGGAGTTATTGAGTTCTTCTTCATGAACTTCCTGAAATTTCTAGCTAGCATTACCATTTCTTCATCATCTTTAGAGGAGCTGTCACCTACAACTTCTACCTTAAGAATGATGGCTTTCTTTCCTTCGTCTTTGGCCTTGTCTTTCTTCTAAAAATTTTGCATGGAGATTTCAAGAGTAATTAAAGATCCAATTACCACATCATACCTACAAGTTGTGAGATCTTGAGCCTATTCTATTGCAGTTTTCTTTGCTTGCCATTTCTCTGTCAAGCTTTTGAGGATTTTCTTTATTTGTTCCTCTTTTGAGAAGTTCTTTCCTAGTGTTTTGAGCTCGTTTATAATGTTGGAGAACATGGAGTTCATGCTGGATATGGTTTTATTCTCTTCCATTTCGAACAACTCATACTGACAAAGATTTTTGTTGATCTTGGATTCTTCAACTTTGTTAGCTCCTTCATAGGTGACTTCTAATTTCTTTTAGATCTCCCTAGCACTCTCAAAACTTGAAATTTTGTTGTATTATGTTGCATCTAAAGCACAATGAAGAAAGTTAATAGCCACAATGTTACTTTGAAGTTTCTTCATTTTAGCATCATTATATTCACTTTCAAATTTACAAGAAGTAACTCCATCCTCTGTAATCGTGGGGATGTATGGTCCATTGGCAATAACAAGCCAAGCATACATATCTTGTGATTGGATGAAATTCTTCATTCTATTTTTCTAGAATGTGTAATTTTTCCCAAAGAATAGAGGAGGTCTAGACATAGATAATCCTTCTAGAAGGATATATGCGGTTATGTTTCCAGGTAAATGTTTTAAGCAATTTTCACCAATGATAATCATTTACTCAAGATGTATTGAAATGGCTCTTTTTCGAGTTCAACAATATCTTCAGAAGATGAGAAAAACTAGCTTCTTAAGTTGCTTATGAGTATTTGAATTTTACTTAGAATCCCCCCTTTTGTTTTAGGCCTTGTTAAGTAGGCATCTTAACTTCTAAATTTAATTAATGCAAGTGAAATGAATAATATAGAGTTTATAAAGTACAAATATGGATTTTTATCCTGGTTTAGCCTAATCCGGTCCTTGGAATCTCTTGTCCAAGATTTAATCCACTATCCACTCTTCTTCTGGTGAAGAGTAAACCTTATACAATGTTGGTTGAAGTACTCTTTAACAACCTTCACAATTTGCTGAGCTATACCAATACATAAGTACCCTCCTTACTGTATCTATGTCTTTGAGCTCCTAACTTACAGAGTACCTTCCTCTTAAGTTTCCTAAGCTCCCTCACACTAACTTAACCCCAAGCTAGTGTTTATAGTTTGATTTAAAAGAGAACAAAGTGAGTTTTTGAACTTTGTTTTAGTAAAACTCAATTACAAATAGATATCGAGAAGATGTATTTGTTTTTGGGTGATTATGAAGAAGTCTGTAGCAGATTGTGTAAGCTTGTTTGCACTTTTAATTCTTGATAACATCCGCATACTTCTTAAATAGTAGATAACATCCTTTTATAGAGAGGGAGAATGTTTCCATTGGTCTTGGACTCTTGCTGGAAATCTTCCCGTTATCTCTATGCAAGTTTCCATTACGAATCCATTTAGAGAGAGTGGCAAGTTTCAAAGAAATCCACGCAATATCTGCCAAGTAGAATTTTTGTCCCCACAATTGTACTATTAACTGCTCCATAAATGTCTTGCTCCTTAATTACCAACAAATTTTTTCCTTTTTCATATTGAGGAACATTGGCACGCGGTGGCATTTAATGTAAAATCAGCTCCCGTGAATTTTAACGTCAAAAGACTAAGATGCCCTCTGCCAGGCTTTTGAAGATGTTTTCTTCTGTAGAACGAACCTTTCTTCTTAAGCTTGATGTTTGATAATCTTTTGAGGTTATGATTCCTTCTGGAGCTTCCTATGCTACTGAGACTTCATTAGGCTTCTGAGACAATTTTATGCTTTTGAACTCTGAACCTTCAAAACTTAACTTCATATCTCTGAATCCAACTTGAGCGAGTCTCATTTATATGGCCTAGATGAAAATTCCATAAGTATGAGGATTTCTTATTATCTAACTATGATTTCTTAACAATGTTCGTATTTAGAATTTCAGTTTTAGTATTTAGAAGATAAATGCCATCAATACATATTCCACAAGCATGAAGAAAATTATGGCGTCGAATTTGACAATTATTATTGGTAAATAAAATCTAAAATCCATCAATTGCTAAACGCGCAACTGATTAGTGACAATAGAAATATAATAGCAATTGTTCAAAACTAAAACTAGGCCACTATGCAAATGAAGGCTATATGTCCCTACAGATGATGTAGCGACATGTGCTCCATTTCCAACTCTTAGCTCTATTTCCCTCTTTTCAAGCCTCCTAATGTTCCAAAACCCTGCTCAGAAGTATAGATATGAGTACCAAAACCATATCCAATACCCATGTAGACTCATAAGGAACTGTAGAGAAACTCTCTAGTATGAACATACCTCTAGATTTTCAAGCCACAACCTTCATCATTATCTGATGAGCTTGTTCCAAGAGGAATATTTTCCCTCTTCAACTCTAACTTCCTCATGAGCTTTCTCTTGACTTTTAAAATCTTAAGTTTCTTCAACTTAAGGTCCTCAGCATTTTCTTACTCCTTGAGTTTATCTCTAAACTCAATCTCATAAATCTCCAGCAAGTCCATAAGTTGGGTCAAGGTATAGTTGGGAGAACACTCCTTAAGCATCTTGTTAAAGGAATCATATTTGTTGGGTTATCCCCTCAATACCATTTCCCTCAAAGATTTAACTATACTCAACTCTAAACTCCCTTAGTTTCTCAGAATTTTCATATATGTATATAACAACTCTACTATTGAGGCATCTCCCTGCAACTTACTATAAAATAGTATATCTTCCAGACCTTCCACTGATTTGAGATGATGAATCATGGTTGCGAGATCCAACCCTTTCTCAACATGCGTGTACTTTGAGAGCATGTTGTCTAACAAGAGCTTTGCAGTAAACTCACAGTTTCCCTTATGCCTCTCAATATAATTCATCTCACATGCAAAAGCATTCTTAGTTGGATGTTTGGGACTTGGATCAGTCAGAACATAATCCAAGTAGTATTCTGAAGAAATCCTCTAGCTGTCTCAAATCACTCATTGAAGTTGTAAATATCATACTTTATGTCAACAAGAGGACCGATATCAATATGATTATTTTCGTTAGTGATCATATTCAACCTAGGTATAAGATATAAATTATTCAGATATTAGTATATGTACATGCATTTAATATAAGGTCTTTAATTAAATACATATTTCCTACTATTTTTATTGACATTCAAATAGCCCCTTCTATTTAATTCGGGAAATTTAGTCTAACCAATCTTCCTTAGTAGGTAGCATCCATTGCCATTCATTATGAACCCCCCTATAGCAGGTCAAGCCATAATAATATAACCATAGTTAGAACCTGTCCATTCTCATTCCATGCAATTGCTAGTCCATTTGAGTTCTCTTTCTTGAGACGTGCGTACATAATTGTATGACTCCTCAAATATGTCTCCAATCTGGCATTAGCTCCACTAGCATGGACAACTAACCCATTTTGGTTAAGGTAGTAATCCCATCTACTCTCATGACCAAACACATGTTAAGGGAGAGCATGTTGTACATGTCCTTACATCCCTTAATAAGGCTCGTATAATGATTTATGACAGGAAGCTAATTTACCACCTTAATATTGTTGTAGGGATTTTATTGGTGCAGCTATTCTTGCCCTAGTCTAGTTATTATATGATGGATAAGATTATGATAATAATAAGGAATCATGCTCAAGACTGGTACATCATAATCATTCCATTATGCTAAGACTCCACATAGCATGAAAAACAAACAAGGTCCAAGTTTAAGTTCTTGCACCCATATCTATAAGTTTTAATTTAACAACTTAAACAAGGGCTGTAAAACCATATGAGGAATCTAAATCCCATACGAGAAATCAACTAAGTCATAAACATCCCTTGGGTACACTTGAACTTAATACTGATGGTGATTTCCAAGTAGGAGAGACCCCCTTAAAGTAAATGAGCTACCAAGTTCAATCCTTACCAAAATAACCACATGCACTTCGATTCATTGTAACACAGATAATTATGATTTAAAGAATTCATTCTTTTAATTAAGTGAAGTACTAGATGACCCTCGAATTAAAGCATTTACACGTATGGTGAAACATTGTTAATTTATATGATAATCACCTCTAGTTATCACATTATTTTCTATAGTAGGAATTTAAACCTAAGTCATGCAATGTATACTTTAATCAATTCATTGAAAATATCATTTCAACATGTTATCATCAATCATGCATAGCATAAGGTAGGCTCTGATACTACTGTTGGTTAATTAAGATAGTAATTGAACATGGAAACTTACAATGCAGAATTTCAAAACTTAAAATTAACCCTGAAGGAATTCCTTAGAGTAACATGGTTGATATAATCTAAGTTGAGATGTTCCATAGATGCTCATAGGTTTACAAAACTTGATATAAGAAACCCGGCATCTAAGTTAAAAGCATTACTAGTTGATGTGTGCCTTCCCTTGGTTTGATGCTCCCTTAAAGTAATTTGACAACACTCCATAAGCACTAGCCTCCAATCTATGAAGACCACTATGATTGATCCACATGGATCTTCATTGACCAAAACCTCCCGTTAAGGAAGAACTTATTGTAGACAATAGCTGGTAGACTACTCGAAGACTAACCCAAAAATATTACTAAGAAGACTCTCTTCAAAATATGAATGAGCCTTCAAAAGAATTCTTGCAAGGAAGGAGAAAATCATGGAGGTTCTCACAAAGAAAAGATGTTAAAACTCATAAGGAAGGCTTAGCTGAGTGAATTGTAAAGGAGGGGGTGGACAACTAATTATAGTGGAAGGGGAGCTTTCAATACTAGCCCATGAGTTGTCGTGTGGGTTAATCTGCATGCACTGCCCGCATATGCGGGCTATGTGGATACCACAAAGTAAACCCTAATGGGCTTACCTTGCCACGCAAGTCAGGCTTGCAGGTTTTCCCGCAAGCCTGGCTATGGGCTATAGCTGGGCATACTGCCCGCCAGCATGCGCTGGCCCATGAGCGAACTCATGATAGTGGCTTGTGAGTAGAATTGATCATGAGGTAGCCTTGTAGGCACCACCCACCAACATCACGTGTTTGTGGGGCCCACTTGCAATTGGAAAAGTTCCCTTGCTCGTCCGTGTGCTATTTTTTCTAAAAAACACTTTCCCTAAAATTTTAATTATTATTTAGTACAACAAATTAATAATTCATCCAATGATTTTAACATCCTTAATATTCTCGGAACTATTGGACATGATGTATACCCTAGAGGTAATTAAGGGGATATGTCTTTACTAGCTATAATGTACACATAGTTTTGAATTATTATTAATAATAATTAAGGCATCATTGTTGCTTATCAGTGCTTTCTGTTTATTATTGTATCTCGCCGGTATCATATATGTCTAAATATGTATATGCGCATTGATAAGACAAAGTCCATGACTACTTCATAGTGTAAAAGTGTGAGGACTTAGTGGGAGCTATGCGGTGTGAGAACCGCACAAACATGTTACTATGAATAATCTAAATATCCCTAGTTGTAGTTTCATTGAGACTGTACATCAATAAAATGGATAGACTAGCATGTGTAGGCTTACTCCTTGGATTAAATCCAAGCAGCCAATCTTCTGAGTTGAAGGTGGCACATTGAGTTAACACATGAATGTATTCGAGTAATACATTGGAGATCGGTATGAGATAGACACTCGAAAATAACTATATCCATGTGTTGGTGTCATGTCTTACTGCAGTAGTAGTGCAAGTATCCCCAAACCTGAGATAGCGATTACCTTATGTAGGAGTTGCTATACTTTGGGTCATACTTACTCATATCCTAGTAAATTGGATGATACGGGTGATTACGGGTATAACAATGATTACATGTTGGTAAGCTGTGTAGTCAAGATGGGATCCATTGCTCCTGATATACTAGGAGATGTACCTTAGTGCCTCTTGTTGAAGTGACACACTCATAAACCTCTGATCAGAGTATAAGATTGATAAAATGGGTTTCTATTCAATCAAGATACATAATGGCTGAGTGGTGTTCTTCGTGAATAAGTCTAATTCCAGGATAGCTACGGCTATTAGATGAGCTAACACTTAATCTGAGCTCAATAAATTTGATGGTATTTAACCTAATGGAAGGAGTGTATTGTATTTGTTACTACTACAGAACTGGATCAAGTCACAAGCACATCACATTCTATGTATCGGGGGGATCATACACCTTTGCTAGAAAGCCCATTTTGTCATCTAGAGCTCTCGAGTTCCATATCGATTTGGAACACTGACCCTAAAGGTACCCAGATGGGAAGCCAAGTTTAGGTTAACCTCTAGAAGCTCCATACTTTGGGATCCTATGAGGTCACACACTTTTGGTATTATCGGACTATGTAAAGAACTTGTAGACTAGGTCTGTAACGAAAATACAAGTTGTGAAATTAGTGAGAAGAATTATTAATTTGTTGAACCGAATTAATAATTAAAAAGGATTATGAGAAATAGGGAAAAAGGTTGCATGAAGTGAGCAAGGAATTTTTCCCATTACGAGTGGGCCCCAAACAAATATGGGTTGTTTGAAATGGGGCCTGCATGGTTACCCCGCAAGCCAATGGGCTCGCGGGCCGCTAGCGTGCGCCCTAATAGGTTGCAAGCCGTAAGACAACGCTTGAATGATCTATGATCGTAAACCCGCAAGCTAGGATTGCGAGCAGCTTGGGGCACAAGGAAAGCCCATTAGGGCTTGCCTTGTGGTCACCTGCGGGCCCCTATACTTGCGCGGTTGACCCGCTATACATGGGATGGGATTTATCCCATCTTATATTGAGTTATAAGGGGAGTCTATCACTCCACCATTTTTTCCTATAAATAGGCTTGAGGCCTCTCATAATTTACACACTAGAAAAAGCTTAGAGCTAATTTTCTATCTAATTTTTACTCTCTTCTTTTTTTTGTTTGAGATCCTTCATGAGTTTCTGCTAACAAATTGAAGAATTCTTATCGAAGGCTCTAAGTTTAAGTGAGCTTTTGAGGTTTTGTTTTCGGGTTGATTTTCACGTAGTCTAGCAAATGTTGTCAATCGATGGGGTTCTTCCTCTTTGAGGTTTTGGTTGGTAAAGATCCGTGTCGATCAATTCATAGAGGCTCTCCTGGTTTGGAAGCTTGTGATGTCTAAATTACTCGAAGGGAACACCGCTACCAAAAAAGAGATCAAGCACGCATCAACTGGTAATGCTTTAATCTTTAGATGCTAGGTTTCTTTTATGTGTTTTATAAACCTATAAGCATTAACTTAGATTTTATCAATCATGGCATGCTTAAGAGATTTTTAAGTTAATTTTAAGTTTTGAAATTCCACCTTGCAATGATTAGATGTTCAATTACTATCTTAATTAAGCAGCAGGAACATCACGTGCTAGTGACTTGATCTGGTTCTGTAATAGTAGCCAATACAATACACTCCTTTCATCAGGTTAAGCAGTATCTAGTTTATTGAGCTTGGATTAAGTGTTAGCTCATGTAATATTCGTAGCTATCCTGGAATTAAACTAGTTCATGAAGAGCACCACTCGCCATAATGTATCAAGATTGACTAAAAATCCGTTTTATCAAACTTATACTTAGATCAGAGATTTATGAGTGTGTCTTTTCAATAAGGGGCTTTAAGGTACATCTCCCATTATATAACTATATCAAGAGGAATGGATCCCATCTTTACTACTTAGCTTACCAATGAGTTATTATCACTATACCCGTAATCACCCGTATCATCCTAATCGCCCGGGTATGAATAAGTATGACCCAAAGTATAGCAACTCCTACACAAGGTAACTAGTACCTCAGGTCTAAAGATACTTGTAACTCTGCTGCAATAAGATATGACACCAACATATGGATATAGATATTTCTAAGTGTTTTTCTTGTAGCGGACTCTAATGTATTACCTAAATACATTCATGTGTTAACTCGAGTTACCACCTTCAGCTCGTGAGATCGGATGTGTAGATTTAATCCAAGGAGTAAGCTTACACATGCTAGTATGTCCCCTTCATTGATGTCCAATCTCAATGAAACTACGACTAGGGATATTTAGACTATTCATAGTAAGACGTGTATACTTCTCACACCACATAACTACCACTATGTCCTCACACTTTCACGCTATGAATTAGTCATGGACTTTTTCTTATAAATGCGCAAATCAGTGAAACATTTATGAAAGGTTGAATAGTTATCAAGTGAACATTCATTCCCAAAATCCTTAGTTGATAAGGATTAGGCATTGTTTACCTGAACAAACCTTACTATAAAGCATTACCGGGTATCTAACTTGGCAGGCTCTGAAAGCCTTATCCTTGACCTATTAGAAACTAACCAAACTTCCTAGTTCTCTCGATCAATAGATACATATTACCCTAGTTTAAAATTAACATGAATATAACTTATAAATTGGAGGCATATCCTTGATTCATAATGGGGTGGACTCGAACCGGCCCTAGCTAGATTTTGGTTTCACCTTCTTGATGGTGATGTACCACTCCCTCAGGTGGTAATTCAATCTTTGATATCTTATCCAAATTCCTCATCTCAGCTAAGCCCACATAAATGCATGTCATAGTGGAACTATGCAATGACTAACATTCACACAATTATTTCATTTATCTTATTTCCATTCCCGGTTTGAGTACCCTCTTTTGAGTTAGGGTCAACCAATTACTTCTGATCATTCAAATGACTGAAATCTTCCCTTGATGGATTAACCATGATTCTTGGTAATTTTTATTAGCTAGAATCTGACCCCTCACTTGAATTTGAATGTAGAATCCCTTTTATCTTTGTTGTGGTAACCTTCATTGAAAAATGGACTAGTCTCTCTCTCGGTCTTACCTACACTAAAGGCTAAATCAAAGCTGAATAAGGACATGCATGTCCTGATGTTTAATGAAAGTTATGATGATTTCAAATTGTTCTTCGGATACTCATGAAGTGATATATTGTTTTCCTAGCCTATGGGTATCAAGGTCAAGAGGGGTCAATGTGATTTTAAAAAGAACCATACTCAATCAAGGTGAGTGATCATGTTTGGTTTAAAGTGTAAGTCAAGGAATAGTGGTAATGCCCTACCACGGGAATAATCACATGTTACAACATATTTTGGTGTGATGACTCTTAATTTTTGCTATACGGTGTGTTATACCCTTATGATGTGTAGACCAATGAATGAATTAATGTTTATTTTTATTTCTAGGTCACTTAAGGGGTGAAATAAATGTTTAAGTTGAGTACAACCTTAACTCAAATCTAGCAAAGTTTCAGATGTCGATTAGATATCATATATGTGCGGGTATGTCATGTTAGCGCATCCCCTAATGTGACATAACCTCGAGCATCTTTAAGTTTTAATAAATGCCGATGAGGTATTTTGATGTTGGGTTCAATAAATAACAATGCCATGATACTTCATGAGCACCCTAAAACCCGAACTAATAAAATAATGAGTGTGTGAGTTAGTGCCTACATAAAAGAACGTGGTTATTATGATGTATATGGTGTGGATTCCCTCCTAATATGTATAAATGAATGGAAAAGTGAAAACATGTAACATATCCTGCACGCAATAGTAATCTACTCTTCCAACCATACGCCTCTCACAAAATAAAGGTTCAGGCTTCTAAATCTAGGCTTGGGTCTCCTTGACACCACAAGGATGCCAAGGGGCGAACCAATATAAATCACAAAAACATTTTGGTATAATCTAGGGGAAGTTGCTACCACGATGGAGTATGAGTTTAGTCAAAGGGTTGCTAATGTAGAAATCTCTTGTTATACTATGATACACTCTAAGAATCTCCCCAAATAGCTTCCAAAGAGGAGGTACATGCGATATGGCTACAAGTGATCCACTCATTAGGCCTCCTTGATCCCCGTAGGGTCATAAGTGATACATTAATGATCTTCGCGCTAAAAGGTTGGAATCCTAATCTCAAGGCTTATCCATATAATGCATATGCTTTATTAAAATATTTTAAAGTTGGATAAATTCATTTAATGAGTTTTCAATACACATAAAAATTCATTTAAACTTTTATGTCTAAATAATGATTAGTAATAAAGTCACCATTGTGAGCATATGACATTTTTCCACCCGTGTAGTCATCACGAGGCACCGACCTCATGAGATGGGGATGTGAGGGTTTAATTTATGTGAGCAAATAAGAAATCACAAGTTTTAAAAGACCCGAGGCATAAGCCTCAAGCCTTGTTACAAAGTCACCACTTGGATCAGCTCATTTGGGAAATGTTAGTACAACCTAGATTCGTTAAGTGTACACTACATCATAGTATGAAGATTCGGGTGTAGACGAGTTACCTAATTCATCATTATTTGAGTTAAATTACATACCCTTGAGCACCTTTATAATATTTCGATTTTCTTTAAGTCAATTTTGGTTTATGTTCATCAATTTATGATCATCCACAAGCGGAAAGCCATAAATAAATTAATGTGTAATAAGTAAGCACGTAGGAAATTGATAAAATGCCTATTCTTAGGGGAATTAAATTTATATGGTAAAAAAAGATACAAATGACATAAAATACAATTGATCTACAAATACATTTGATTTTATAATTGTGATACCCAAAGGAAAAAAACCTAATATACATCTAAACTAAATCAACTTGCATCCATAAAGGGTTAGCACAAGAATATATCGCACCACAAATAAGAATTAGTAGACCAAACAAGACTCTATTAGATATGGCATAAGTTAAATTAGAGTAATTAAATAAAGGCATCATGATTTGAATGGTTTGAAAAGAGGAAATATCAGTTTCCTATGTGATTTTCTTGTAAAATATATTCATTTTAGACTCTATTTATTGCTCATTTTTATTGATGAAGATGCCACATGGTATAAGGTCAAGTCTGATGTTGGGGAATATATATTTCCCATTGTGGGGATACTCTAAAAGAACTTTGAAAATGTAAATCTCTTACAAAAACAAAGAAATAGGCATTTTTTCTAGAGTACCAGGTTGGTAGTGGCCTACAAGGTCAAACCAATAGAGGTTTCATTCGGTACTTCGAGAAAAAATAAGAGAAAAGAAAGAAACTGCAATAGGGAAGAGTCTGGAACTTGCCTGAGACTCGAGAGCGGCCTGGTGAACAGGCTGGTAGTGGTCTAACCCTAGCAAGGGTCTGGTCAACAAGGCTAGCACTGGCCTCACGTAGATGGGTACAAGGCTATTCCTCATTTCAAATACAAAAAGCCTTTGAAATGCAAAAAAAACCAAGATATTACACCAAGTATCTCCAAAATTACAGAAGCTTACTTTTACAACCTGAATCTACAAGTTTGGGAGCCAAAGATGCCCTCCTTCAAGGAGATATTCTAAGCCTTTTCTTTTGTTGCTTTTTTAAGAAATGAAGATGAAAGAAGGATTTTATTGTGAAGGATATGAGTCCCTGGAGCAAACTAGTGTGCTCAAACCTTTTTAAAGAACCCAAGAATTAGAATTAGTTAGGAAAAACCAAGAAAAGAGATTAAATGTGGATATTTTCAAGCCCTTTCTTCACTTTTTCCCTAAAACTAACTTTTTTTTCTCCCAAACACTCACCAATATGGTAAATGAAGTTGAGCTCCTCCAAACCCTAATTATTTCGGATTAAATATGAGATAAAAGTTATCCTAAGGAATAATGACATGTCAACATGACGTATTTAAAAGAAAATGGGCTATTTTGATAGCCAAAATCAGCTTTGCACATAGTGCAAGGCTAGTACCGGCTGACTTCTATGAGTTGTCTATCTATTAGGCTGCTACTGGCCTAACCAGGGAGGGTTTTAGCTAGTTTGGCCATTAGTAGCCTTACCTAAAAGAATGCTGAATTTTTGTTTTTTGGGGGGTTTTAGCTTATTTTGGTTTATTTTTAATAGAAACGGTCTGGAAGGTCAATAAAGCTTCTCTTGACATCTTTTTAATTTTGATATAAACTCAATAAAGTATGAAGAGAAAGTAGAATATAAGCTTTCATCATCGCTTCATGAGAAAAAGGGAAATCTCATTCTCATAGTTTTTCTACCTATCAATTTATTACATAATTCCTAGAGTTACTTATTTAAGGATTGTATTATATTATTTGGAATGACCAATGGAGTTGGTCCAAGTGATAGGTAACTTGGTAAGGTATTGGTTTTGAGCCTTCTGAACATAGAAATCTCCATTTGGAGACCTGATCACCATAACCACGTGTGTGACTGATTTTGATTTGAAAGTAATGAGAGTAAAACTCCAGTGAACAAAATGGATAGTAAAAAAATTGAATTAGTTTGGAAGGAATATTAAAGAAGAAATCTCAATTATTAAGTTGAAGTTTCATTGAATATATCATACATAACGATGCTTAATGGCTGAAGAAAATTAAATCACACTAATATCATCCATGAGCAGACAACATTTTTTACGAACGTGCTTTCGAGTGTAAAATGGGTTCTAAGATTTTCTCATGAAGAAAGTACAAGAGCATAAATTGGTTAAAAAATCAAAATATAATAAAAGGATGTCGAGATTAAAAGGACTTTGAGAGAAGTTCTTTTGACCTTTCGAACCTTTTCCCCTTGAAAATAATTGCAAATGGAAAAAATAACCAAAATATAATAAATTCCTGCTCCCCATTTAGGTGAGGCCATTAATAGAATGATCAGTTAGACTGGTCCTAGGACTAGGCCGATATCAACCGGGCATTTGCCATATTAGGTCGGTGTTGGTTGTTAAAATAGCCTCATTATCACTTGTAATTTGATTTTTACACTTTTCCATCCTTTATACACCCAAAAAATAGTTTTTGAAAGGGAGCACAACATCATTTTTCAAATTTGAGAATTATAGGTGAGAGAAATTAAGGGTTTCTTGAGAAAGTTAGGAAAAAAACTTGTAAAAGATCAACATCTCTTCTCTTTTCTTGGTATTTTCTTGATTTACTCTTTTATTATGGTTTTACAAAAATCTAGCTTTTAGGGTTCTTGTTCTTTCAAAAAATAATCCTTTAGATCTCTCTTTTCTTTCAAAAATCAACCCAAAATCTACAGAAAGGGCTTAGAGGATCTTCTTGGAGGCGTTTCTAGCTTTGAAACTAGTGGATTCAAGTCGAAGAGGTAAGATTCTGAGCTTTTAGAGACTCTTTGCATGTTTATTGTGTATTTTTTAGGATTTTTGGTGCATTTTGTGAGTGATTCAGAAAATAGTATGCTACCCCTCTTGTGAGGTCGGTACCATCCTGGTCTCTACGGCTAGTACTTGCCTTTTGTCGGTATCGACCCTCTTTGTAAGTTTGGTCTTGGGCATTGAGGGTGTACCGACATATTCCCCTTGAATGAGTATTTTAACAAGAAAAGTGTGTTGAAAACTTGCATTTCCTCTTTTTAAATAATTCATATCACAATATTTTAAACAATCACCCTAATCTAACTTATGTAAGCTAACTGAGTCCTTTTTTTACTAACTCATCATTGTGGCGTGACATATAACCATGCTAACCTTTATGGATGCAGCTATATTTAGGTTAGATGTATGATAGGTTTTATTTTCCCTCAGGTATCGCAATTGTAAAAATAAAAATGTATTTATAGATCATTTGTATTTAGGACCATTTGTCCCCCCTTCCCATATTTATTTAACTCCTTAGATTAGGCTTTTAAAAAATTTCCTACTTATTATTTATCACACTTTATATTTATTTAGTGATTGATTTCTATTTTGTACATATTAAAAATTGCTAATTATTAACCAAAAATGACTAGTATTTATCATATTGCTATAAAGGTGGTCATGTGTATGTAATTAAAGTCAGATAACAATGAATTAGGTAACTAATATGGACCCTAATCTCCATACTATAATCTAACTTATGTAAGCTAACTGAGTCCTTTTTTTACTAACTCATCATTGTGGCGTGACATATACCCATGCTAACCTTTGTGGATGCAGCTATAGTTTGGTTAGATGTATGATAAGTTTTATTTTCCCTCTGGTATCGCAATTGTAAAAATAAAAATGTATTTATAGATCATTTGTATTTAGGACCATTTGTCTCCCCCTTCCCATATTTATTTAACTCCTTAGATTAGGCTTTTAAAAATTTCCTACTTGTTTATTTATCACACTTTATATTTATTTAGTGATTGATTTCTACTTTGTACATATTAAAAATTGCTAATTATTAATCGAAAATGACTAGTATTTATCATATTGTTATAAAGGTGGTCATGTGTATGTAATTAAAGTCAGATAACAATGAATTAGGTAACTCATATGGACCCTAATCTCCATACTATAGTGCTTTTTAGGCTTCATAGATCTAGGCTGTATCGAAATTTCTCCAATGAGCTGATTCGGGTGGCAACTCCGTAACATAAGCTAGAGGTTTAGGCCTTGAGTCTTCTAAAAGTTGTCTTTCCTTTACCTTTCTCTATCACTTTAGAAACCCCTCACCCCATCTCACAGGGCCACTGGCTCGTGGCAACACGCAAGTCATTAATACATCATCTACTGATAGTGGCGAATCTACTAGGGACTTTTTTAAACCTATAAGTTTAAAATAGTGATGAGTATTGAAAAGTCATTAAATGAGTTAATCCACCATTAAAATATATCAAACAAAGCATGTGCATCAGATGGCTTAGCCTTGATATTAGTGTGCTAAACATTAATCGACAATTTCATGAAAGTATCATTTATGCCCCCATGGTAATCGAGGATGCCTAGTGAGTGGATCACTTGTTTCCATATGGCATGTATCTTCCTCCTTCGCACCTATTTGGGGAGAGTCTTGGAGTGCCATGAAGTATCTTTGCATCTCAACTCATAAAACCCCTAAACATCATAAAATACCTCATCTGTATCAATTAATCCTTAGAGATGCTCAAGGCCGCGCCACCTTAGAGAACATGCCATCATGGCACACCCACATATTCGATGCCCAATTGGCATCCAAAATCTCAATAGATTTAGAATAAGGCTAGACTCAATTCATTCATAAGTCCACACATTATAAGGGTATGGCACACCATTTACCTAAAAATAATATTCATCATACCAAAACCTTTCGTGATGTAATATTGTTACCATGGTAGGGCATTACACTACCCCTTGACTCACACATGAAACCAAATATGATCACTTCACTCACAATGATTAAGTATGCTTCTTTGAGGGATCACTTTGACCCTGCTTGAACTCGATCCTAGAGGTTGGGAAATCATTCCATCACTTCATGAGTGTTTGAAGAATCCTTTAGGAATCATCATGACCTTCGTAGATCATCAAGATATTCATGTTTTGATTCAACTTTACTTTTACCTTCAACATGGTAAAAGACCGATAGAGCACCTCATCTGTTTGTCGCCAAAGGTCACCACAATCAAGATACAAGGGATTTCTCATATAGACTCGAGTGAGGGGTTATTTTCCAATAGTAGTCAATCAAAATCATCGTTGTCATCAAGAATCATGGTTAATCTGTTAGGGGAAGATTTAAATTATTTGAATGATCAGCACCCGTTGGTTGACCCTAACTCAAGAGGGGGTACAATGCTAGATAGTGCATAATTTTACTCTATCATTCAAACCTTCATGAGGGCTTTGTTAGCCAAAGAGAGGAACTCAGAAAAGATCTTCGAAATTGAATTACCAACTTAGGGCGTGGAATATCCCCAACCGTAGGGTGATATCCAGCTACAATTAGGGTGAGTTTGAATCCTCCGTACTAAGAATCAAGGTCATGCTTCAAATTTTTAGGTTAACTCTAGGCTAAGTTTGAAGCTAGCTAATAAATATTAGTTGGTGACAAGAAATGAGTAGTTTGGAAAATTTCTATCAGGTAATAGATCAGGGTTTTAGAGTATTCCTAGTCCTAATCCTCGTAATGCATTTCATTATAGTTTGTTAGGGTAAACAATGTTAATTCCTTTTCAGCCAGGGGGTTTCTAGATAGGCAGTTTTTCAGTTAGCTATCCAACCTCTCATGAATAATTTGCTAACTTACCTTAATATGGGAGCTCATCCACTTATCGTCTAGTAAACATGTGTTCCTCTCAAGGGTTACCTCTCATTCATTGACTATGTCTATTTAAGGTGTACCTCTATATTAAGTCTCCACTACTGAGCCTTTGAATTTAGGGAGGTTTCTGAGGAAAATAAAATGGAGCTTATTGCCATGAGATCTAAAGGGTACACTACCCTTTGGTGGGAAAATTTATAGAAGCAAAAGGCTAGAGAAGGGAGACATCAAATCACTTAATGGGGTCGAATGAAGGAGGAAATGGATGTGGTATTTATACCACCCCATTACAAGTAAAAGATGATTGAGAATATGTTGAATCTCAAATAGGGCACCGATTCTGTGGAAACATATACTATGGAATTTGATGAATTTGTGATGAAATGTGAAGGACAAGACCTAAGATCTACTCATGGGAAAATTTCTCCAAGGACTACATCTTGATATTCAAGACATGGTGAATTTTAATCCTTATGATTCTTTGGTTGAATTGAAGAAATTAGCTCTAAGAAGTGAGGCTAGTTTATCTCATGGTCGCACACCCCAAAACCATTCTAAATTGTCAAATTTTTCATCACCTCATAAGCCAAGTTCTAGCACTTCATAATTTGCCCCCACAAAGAATACATATACACCATCACCAAAAGGCCCATCAAACACCTAAAACACTTCCACCCCAACCAACACTAACCAAAGTTCCCCACCAACAAAAAGTGTCTCAAAAAATGCCTTGAAATGCTTTAAATTTCATTGTTAGGGTATTTTTTCTTATTAATGCCTCACAAAGAAGATCATGATCGTAAGGAAAATAGATGAGATAAAGGAAGATTTATTGCTTGCTAAATCTAACAAGGCACATTCAGGTTATAATGAGGATGAGGTCCTTGAATGTGAAGCTAGAAAGGATGGGGAATGTTTAGTTATGATGAGGGGTTCTAAACTTGAGAGAGGTGTGGAAGATTGAAAGAAGAAATTTTTGTTCTACTTGACTAATAACAAGCTATTTGAAGTTGTTATTAATACTAGAGCTCATGAAAATGTTTTTTCAAAAGAGATGGTGACTAAGTGGGGCTAAAAACCTAGCCAATTGACACCCCTTACAAGTTCACTTGGTTGGATTCCACACATGATATAAGAGTGACTAAGAAGTACCTTGTTCCTTTTTCTATAGAAAATTATGTTGATGTGGTGAGCTTCCATGTTATTCCCATGATAGCCTGTCATTTGTTATGAGGAAGACCATGGTTGTATGATAAAGATGGTCATCACCAAGGGACAACCAATACTTATACCTTGTTCCATAATGGGAAAAAGATATTGTTGAAGCCTATGTTGCTAGAAAAGAGAAGGAAGAAGATAATAGAGGTAGGAGTTGATGGGTTATTGTCCAATGATGAGAAGAGTGGGATCATGGAGGGGATGCCTAGTTTTATCCTAATAGATGTTGAAGATGAGTCCAAATAGAATCATATTATTCCAAATGAGGTACAATCTTTGATTAGTGAGTTTTAGAGAGTATTTCAAAACACATTACCCTCATTTTTACCCCCTTTAAGAAGCATACAACATGAAATATGATTTAATCCAAGAGCCTAAATTCCTAATAAACGGTCCTAAAGAACGAGCCCAAAGGAGAGTGATGACTTACAAAAAATAAGTTGATGAGTTGTTGAAGAGGGATTGTGGTACTCTTATATGTACTTCTATGTAGGGATTATGGAATAGTAGGAGGCTTGCAAAGAGGGAAATGGACCTAAGAGTTGGAAATGGAGCACAGGTTGTTGCAATAGCTATAGGGACATATAGCTTTCGTTTGCGTAGTGGCATAGTTTTAGTTTTGAATAATTGCTATTATAATCCTATTGTCACTAAGAATATTATTTCTATTACACATTTAGCAACAGAGGGATTTGAAAATTTATTTTCTAATAATAAATGTCAAATTCAATGCAATAATGTTCTTTATGTTTGTGGAATATTTGTTGATGGCATTTATGTTCTAGATACTAAAACCGAAATGCTGAATATGAACATTGTTAAGAAATCGAGATTGGATAATGAGAAATTTTCATACTTATGGCATTGCCATCTAGGCCATATAAATGAGACTTGCTTAACCAAGTTACACAAATGTGGAGAGTTGGGCCCAATGGAATGGGAATCTTATGGTGCATGCTAAACTTGTTTAAAGTGGAAGATGACTAAGAAACCTCTCAAAGGAAAGGGTCAATGTGGTACTAGTACTTTGGAAATAATACATTCTAATGTATGTAGTCCAATGAGTGTTATGATACGTGAGGGTTTCATCTACTTCATAACCTTTATCGATGATTACTTGCGATATGGTTATTTGTACCTTATGAGGCACAAGTTTGAGAGTTTTGAGAAATTTAAAGAGTTCAAAACCAAAGTAGAGAAATAGCTTGGGAAAAGTATCAAGACCCTTCGATCTGATCAAGGTGGTGAATTAAGCCAAGAGTTTCTGGATTATCTAAGGGATAATGTTATTTTACCCTAGTGGTCACCTCCTTATACACCCAAACATAATGGAATGTTAAAAAGGAGAAATCGAACTGTACTCGATATGGTTCGGTCCATGATGAGACAAGCTGAACTTAGCATATCCTTTTGGGGCTATGCACTTGAGAGCAATATTTATATTCTAAACAAAGTGCCTTCTTTATTAGTTTATCAAAATCCATACAAAATATGGTATGGTAAGAAACCCGCTTTTTCTCACCTGAGAGTTTCAAGATGACCTGCTTATGTAAAAAGGATGAGTTCGGATAAGCTGGGTGCTAAGTTTGATAGGTGTTTATTTGTATGTTACCCTAAGGAGATGATAGGGTATACCTTCTTTGATCACAAGGAATAAAAAGTCCTTATTTCTAGAAATGCTCAATTCCTCGAGAAAGGAGCATATACTAGCAATCTTGAGTTAGGCACTCAAGAAGATCAAACAGAAAATCAACTAATTATACCTATACCTGGAACAACCTACTATATCATCGACATTGCGTAGGTCAGGTCAGGCTCCAATCGCTCCTGAGCGATACGGATTTCTCATTACTGATGATAAATATCTCTTCATTATGGAAGATGATGATCCCATGATTTACAAGGAGGTAATGGAAGGCTCAGAATCTGACAAATGGTTTGCACCCATGAAGTCAGAGATGGGCTCCATGTAAGAAAATCAAGTCTGGAGCTTTATTGATACTCCAAGTGGGATTAGGACAATAGGATGCAATTGGGTTTTCAAGAAGAAGACTGACATGGATGGTATTACAGTTACCTATAAAGCAAGGCTGGTTGCAAAAGGTTACAGTGAAAAAGAAGGGATTGACTATGATGAAACCTTTTCACCGGTGGACATGCTGAAGTCTATCAAGATGCTCCTTGCTATTGCCGCTCATTATGATTATGAGATTTGGCCGATGGATGTGAAAGTAGCATTCCTTCACGGGAATCTGTACTGGGATGTATATATGGTACAACCCTAGGGTTTTAAATCCAAGGATGGCTTGAAGGTATGCAAGTTACAAAAGTCCATTTATGGACTAAAGCAAGCATCAAGGAGAATGGAATATTAGGTTTGACGAGAAAATCCAAGGAATTGGTTTTGTATCAAACGCTAATGAGCCTTTTGTATATAAGAAGGCTAGTGGGAGTGTAGACATTTTCCTTGTACTATATGTCGATGACATATTATTGATAAGAAACGATATTCCTTTTCTTCAAATAGTTAAATCATGGTTGTCAAAGAAGTTCTCAATGAAAGACCTTCTAGAAGAAACTTTTATACTTGGCATAAAGATCTATAGAGATAGATCTAGAAGGCTGCTAGGTCTTTTGCTAATTACATACTGAGGCAAGGTTTTGGCTAGATTTAACCTTGAGAAGTTAAGAAAGGGTTATCTCCCAATGTCTCACGAGATTAACCTTTCTAAATCTGAGTGTCCAAGAATATAAGAGGAGAGACTGCGCAAGAATGGAATACCCTATGCCTCAATGATAGGATCCATCATGTATGCTATGGTATGCACTCGGTCTGACATCTCACATGTGTTGAGCATTATGAGTAGATTTCAGTCTGATCTAGGTCAGAAGCACTAGATAGCTGTTAAAACTATCCTTAAGTACTTATGTAGAACTAAGGATATGTTTGTAGTATATGGAGAAAGTGATCTCTCTTAGGGATACACCAACGTGAGTTTTCAGTCTAACAGGGATGATTATAGGTCCTAGTTTGGTTATGTGTTTATGTTAAATAGAGGGGCAGTTGTTGGGAAAAGTTTCAAATAGGATATGACTGTCGATTCAACCACAAAATCTGAGTATATAGCTACTTCAGAAGTGGCTAAGCAAGCTATCTAGCTTAAGGGATTTATTAGTGATCTCGGTGTGGTGTCTATCAATGAAAATATGGTAGTGATCTATTGCGATAACAATGGGGCTATTGCTCATGCAAAGGAACCACATTCTCGTTAGAGAAACAAACATGTACTTAGAAAGTATCATCTCATTCAAGAGATAGTAACCAGGAAAGATAAAGATTTAGGATACATCCCAACGGATCAGAATCTAGTGGATGGGCTAGTTAAGCCATTGACTCAAATTAAATATGACTAGCATGTTAACGAGTATGACATGAAGCACATGGGTAATTGGCTCTAGTGCAAGTGGGAGATTGTTAGACATGATGTATGCCTTAGAGGAAATTAGGGAGATGTATCTTAACTAGTTATATTATACAAATGGTTTTGGATTAATAATAATAATAATAATAATAATAATAATAATAATAATAATAATAATAATAATAATAATAAAGGCATCTTTGTTGCTTATCAACTTTTTTCAATTTATTTATATATCTCACTTGTATCATATTTGTATAATATTATATAAGCGTGCATTGATAAGATAAAGTCTGTGACTACTTCATGGCGTAAAAGTGCGAGGACATAGTGGGGGCTATGTGGTGTGAGAACTACCCATACGCGTTACTATGATTAGTCTAAATGTCCCTAGTCATAGTTTCATTGAGATTGGACATTAATGGAATGGACAGACTAGCATGTGTAGGCTTACTCCTTGGATCATATCCAAGCAGCCGATCTCATGAGCTAAAGGGGGTACCTTGAGTTAACACATGAATGTATACAGGTAATTGGGTCATACTTATTCAATTTTACCAGATATTTTACCATCCTTCAAAGTCAACATAACAACCATCACTTTCTCATAAAATCATCCCTTACCCCAAACCTTAATCTTCATTTCCTGCAGCACTTAAACAAGCCACAAATCAATATTTTTATAAATTTTTCTACAAAAACTGCCATGTAAATACCATCACGCCATCAGAAGTTGGAAAGGATTGAGGTGATGAATACACCAATGGGACAACCATCTAGTAAGCTCTTTTACAGGAAGAGCGACACAATTTCTTCATCAGTACCAATTCTCTCCCAATCAAAGGGGAAGCAAACGGCTATAAAGCAAGTGCAGCCAGAATTAGTAGCATCCATATGACTTCCAAAGGAAGAATATCATGGGATTTTACCCTAATCTACTAACCTGGGATTCCTATTCACTAAACTCTGAGAATTGAAGATGTCTGGGAGTTTCAAGCCATGGGCTTCGTCCAAACCTGAAGAGAAAGGTAATTTCTATTATTACCAAATGATGATTGGCTGCTTGACCAACAACTATAAAGATCTTCTGAAGGTTATTTCCAAGTCGATGGATGAAAAGGTCATAGAAGATCCAACTTTAAAGCCCAGCACTACAAATAATCCGCTCTCATGGTTTAAGACAAGGTAGGGATGGTTAGTTTAGGAATTGAGGGAAGTAAGGTCTGACATTGTATGATGTAAATGAAAAATGAATCCGTCATGATGTTTGGGTAAGGGATGAACCCCTGCCATGTTATTGCTAGTTTGGAGGCAGGGGTAAGTTCATCAAGCCTCAGAATAGTAGGACACTATCATAGACCTATGTTCATGTTGTGCGAATGTCTCTATACGATTATCAACATGCACCAACCTTCCATGTCTTCAAGTACGAGACCCTCATGAGAGTGTAGGGAAACATGGATAACATGCTAGCCACTCTATTCCTATGTTCATTATCAGGGATAGCTCGAGAATGGCACAAAACCCATCCCCCATCACTCAAGGGTGATTGGGATCACATCTCTCATGTTTTCAAATGAGATTTTGTGTACATGAAAATGCAAGAGGTTATGATGATGGACTTGGCAACCTGCATACAAGATGAGGAGGAAACTTTCAAGGAATACAGCACACATTGAATGTCTATCCAGGTGGTTTTTAAGGATAAACCTTAAAGGTCCATACTGATGGGCATGTTGATCAGTGGAGCATAATTGGAGTACCACAACTACCTTAATTCTTGGGAGTACACAAAATTTGTAGACATTACCAAAGTATTAGTTAGGTTAGATGAGGATTTCTTGAGACTCCAATAAGATGTAATGATGCTGGGGTTAGATATATCTGCTGGTCGTGTCTTTGATATGATATCCTAGTATAATAAAGGGAGAGCCTAGTATAGGTAGCTAAGGGGAGGGACAAGCGCCACAAGCCCTAATATTCAAGATGCTTACTCTGGCCCAAGGTACAACTTATGTGGATGCCTGTGTATGCTGAGCGAGATTCATTAACCTTCCATGTCCTTAAGTTCGAGATCTTCATGAGTACATAAGGGCTTCATGATCATGAGCTGGCAAAGTTAATTCGGCGTTCATTGACGGAGTCCACTAGAGAAGTAGAGACTTTAAGAAGCAATTGGGGGTGCATCTCGTATGCATTTAAGAAAGCATTCACATATATGGAAAGGCCTAAGCCAACATTGAGAGAATTTACTACTTGCATACTAAACAAGTGCAAATCCCTTAAGAAGTATGTTAAGTGTTGGATGAATATTAAGGTCCGGTTACAACATAAGCCTAAATAGGACATGTTGATACAAATGTTGATCCACTGATTTCGGCCAGCATACACACATCGCATGGGTATGATGGATTTCAAAAGCTTTGAGGACTTGTTAAACATGTAAGGAAAGTTAGACAAGTTACTCATATAATTTGGGTATCAAGTCCACATTATAAGGTAGGGTATAGCCAACAATTAGGTTATATAAATGATAGCAAGAGCTAATAACCCCAAGATATTCCCAAAAATGGAGAATCATATCGATATAAAAACTACCCTCGAACTCTTTGACTCACGATAGAATACTTTCGAGGATTCATGAGTGTGTTAGAGAAATTGATGAAGGTCAGGAAGGAAATTGCTCAGAGAACAATTACTAATTTGGCACAAGAGGGTACTACTCTCCCAAGATGAGATGCAAAGAGGGGTTTTGATTAACGAATGATCCTCTAGTGTAAGAGTGAGGCCATTGGAGAATTTTGGATGATGATTGGATCTAGTATCAACTTTGACCAAGTCATGGCCCTGTTGGAGGAAGTGTTGAGGGCTTTGGGATTTCAAGGCCCGGTACAATGCTCATGCTCCTAAGATAACCTGTGTGAAATGCCTATCTTTGATTACATTGATATGTTGTAATTCCACCTACTTAATTCGAGACTCTTATGTAAGTACAAGGGCTCTCTCATATGAAAAATTAGCCACATTCTTCCCATGCTCTCTAAGTCGAATATCACGAGATTGGTACATGAATCATCTAGAAGCAATCAAGAAGGATTTGCATAACATATTTCGGGCATTTAAATGAACCTTCTTAAAAGAGCAGAAGCCATTGATATTAGGGGAACTCAGTGCCTGTAGGTAGGAAGAATACAAGTATTTCTTAGAGTATGCACATCGGTGGATGGCTGTTCAGGTGGTTACTATAACAAGCCTCCTAAAGGGTTATTATTAAGCCTAATGATCAATGAGTCTTGTTTTGAGTATCGAAAGCACCTCGTTACATGTGATTTGGTGAGTTTCGAAGATATTTTATACAGAGGCGAAAGATTGGACTTGTTGTTTAGAGAAGAAGAAGATCAAATTTTAATGGTAGGGTTTGGTATATAATTGGACACGTCTTTAAAATGATTTCACTGTCTAATCCTAGGGTGAATTCTATGTAATCAAGCTTTGTTAATGAGGGGGGATGTCATAATCCTTTGACCTATTTAGATCTATTTATGAATATGAGTTGGAGAACTACTCTAAGGCATTGAAAGTAAGAGGGAAACAAGATACAAGCCCGACCCCCATAGATCTTGACACCTATGTCCTCAAGTCTAGGAGGAAAGGCAATAAGGACAAAGTGAATCAAGTGGAATGAGAGACCATTATGTACGGAGCTGAGCAAAAAGATTTAGATGCATATTAGCTAAATAATTCAATGTGAGCAAGGGATAAAGCCAAATATCCATGGCAAATTCCTTTAGAAATTTGGTTAGTCGAAAAAGGGGTTTTTAGGATAACCCATAGAGATAAGGTATCTAGGCCCAAAAATCTAGTCTAGTTGAGAGACTCTCTAGTAGAAGAAATATCCAGAGAATTAGCTGATGACTCGAGGAGATGAGTCATCAGGAATTTTACGATGAAGGTGATGGTGAACGGGGTTAGTTCCAAGCTCTATTTGATAGTTCTAGATATCCCAATCTCCTACTCATTACTTTTATGGAAACCTTATATACATTACCTTGGGTGTTGTTCCCTCCACACTTCATTAGAAGGTCAAGTTGATTCTTCAGGGGAAGCCGGTAACTACTAAAGAGGATAAGGAATCTATCACGATTGTAGCAGCTTTTATAAAGGAGAAATTTCTTGGCCTGAGAATCACCATGATATAACATGATATGAAGAAGAGAAGGATTTTGATAGGTTACCACCATTTCTCTAGTAGGCTTAAGCAAATAATGAAGCACTAGGGGTATGTACCAAGTATGGGGTAGGGAAAGCACCATCGGGGTATAATCAAAGCCATTGATCACCCATACTAGTACCTAGATTTGAGATGGGTTTCATCACCAAAAACTAACTCGAAAATCACCAAAAACTAACATGGTGAGTGTTTTCAAAATCAAAGGGAAAAGATAGTATAAGGGGGAAGTCGAGCTTGTGATTGAATATAGCTAGGAGATTCCTAGTTTTGAAATCTTTAATGATGTATTAGACTTTGAGAACGATTTCCTGATCTCCCCTATCTCTATACTTATTAGTGAGCCTGTCATGTTTAAGCATATTCAGTCGAAGATCTTGTCTTGACAATGATCCTAGCCAAAGACAAGGGAAAGTCTAAGTTGTTTGAGGAAGATGAGCCTGAACCATAGCCTGAGCACGCCTATGAACTTAAAGAAGAGGATCTCCTAGTAGTTGTGGATGCTATCACTAAGGCCTTTTCGTTTAGCCTAACCTGCATAATAGTAAAAAGATTTGGGTCCGGATGAGTTACCTACTTCGTTGTCATTTGGGTTAAGATTACATACAAGCAACCACCTTTAAAGTATTTCAATTTATTTCTTGTCATTTTAATTTTATGTTGATTAATTTAAGGCAATCAAAAGTGAGAAAGTGATAAATAAATAAATGCGGTAAGTAAACACTTAGAGAAAAATAAAAAAAATTGATAAAGTAAAATGCTTCTAACTTAAGAGGGTTGGGATTAAATAATAGATTGTTTGGGGTAATACAAATTGTTCTAAATATAATTTTTATCTACAAATACATTAATTTTTGCAATACAATACCTGAATGAATAAAATATAATACATTTAACCAACATCCACAAAGGGTTAGCACAGTTATACGGCACACCACAAATAAGATTAGTAATACTACACAAGACTCAATTAATAATGCAACTAGGTTACATTAGGGTGATTGTTGAAGCATTGTGCTTCATTGATTTTTAAAATTCTAAATTCGGGTTTTTGAGCGATTTTTTTTGTAAAAACGATTTCTTTTAGACCCGATTCTTTCTCATTTTAATTATTCAAATATATTACATGGCATAAAGTGTGGTTGGTTATCGGGGAAAAATGGATTTCACATCGTGTGGGAACCTTAAACAATAACAAACAGTGAGAAATAAATAGACTAGGTTAAAAATATAAAATAGACAAAAAATAAAGCAAAAAGTTAAGCCAAGAGTCTCCCAAAGCTCAAAATCTTACCCCTTCGACGTGAATCCACAACTTTGAGAGTCACAAACACCAAAGAAAGTGATCTTGAATGCTTTTTGCTTGATTTTGGTCAGAAAAATAATGGGAAGAGGAATTTTGGTTGGGGATAGGAAATCCAAGAGTTAGATTTTTAGTTTCTAACTCGAAGAACCTAAAGGTAAAAAGGAGTTTTCGAAGAAAAATGTCAGAAAATCAAAGTAGAGATTTTCCTAACTTTTTCTCAAAATTCCCTAAAGTTTCTCTCTAATATTTCCCAAAATGGCAAAACTTCAAACCCCTAAAAAATATTCTTTTTTGACTTTTATATTGATTGGTAAGAATGGTATGTTGGTGAAGGTTAAGGGGTGTTTTTGAGATAGGGTAAAAAAATTGAGAGTAAAAGGGTAAAAAGATTTTTGAGTGGATTGTAAGACAACCAGGATCGGCCTTGCAACATAAGCAAGCTCACGACTTGCTTGATTGGCTTTAAACTTCTAGGTAGGGATAGGTCTGACCAGCTAGCACTGACCTAGTTGAGGTCGGTACTGGCCCTCCTAAGGTGCTGGTTTCGGACTAGTCTTGATCCGCTTAAGATAGACTTGGAGTGCCGATACCGATTCCGGTCCTCCCTGAGGGCTTGTACCAGTCGGGTCTAGGCCGGTTAGACCGGGACATGTTTTTTTCTATGGTTTTTCTGATTTTTTTGTTTAAATGGTTTTTTAGATGGTTTTGGATTGGTTTTGGACAATTTTGGTTTCCAAAAGACCCAAGGATCTTCTCTGAATGTCTCATAACCTCAAAGCGATTCATTGGAACAAGAGAAACATATGAAAATATTTTTCATCATTGCTTCATGAGGGTGGCCAAGAATCCCATGCTCATAAGATTCCCCTCATGTGATCACTACTGACATAAGTTAGAATGGCTACGCGAAAGGAGTAAGGGATAGAAATAATATCTGGGCTAGTTTTGACTTTGTCGAAGTTGATTTCTGAACATGGAAGACCCTTGAAAGTTTGACAAGGTTGACTTCCAAATTAATGTGCCTAGTCATCTTCTTAAGCTAACTTTGGTTGTCCTTTAGGATTAATGAAACTAGTAGACGAGGTTGACTTTGAGGATTAGTGTACCTAGTTATCTTCCCCAGATCATGCTTGAGTTGTGATAAGTGTAAAATTACACTTATTATCATATTAATTTTACATACTAAACACTATATTTTAAGTCATTTTTATACTTCATATAAAAGATTTCACGTGGTATGTAGTTATTTTTTATGCAAATGCTGATACTAGATAAATCTTGGGAGTAAAATGATCTAAAGTGGAATTCTATGAAAAAAGAGTGAAAAAGGTGCATGGAACTTAAAGATTTGTCTTAGGATTGAAGCTGTCAAAGATCGGTGAAGTTGCAAGGAGAATTCTGAAGAAAATGCATTTCATAGTCGTGACAATCATTCACGGTCGTGACTTGTTCTTCTTCAAAATAGAAGTCAGCCAATCAAAGATTCACGGTCGTGACATGTATATCGCGGTCACGACTTGGATGATTTTCTTGTTTTATCTTCTTAACTACCAACCGCTAGATAAGCATGATCAACCGCCATTAACTACAAATGAAAAGACACTTATCTAAAGTCAACAAATCATGAAAAGGTTCCTATCCATTGTGGATTAAATCAAAGCTTCTCAACCAATCATAATGAAGTGATGCAATCTTTCACCAATGGATGCGACTCTTCGTATGGATAGACGCAACCCTTCAAACTCTGTAAATAGTTTTCCAAACCTTACAATTTCATGCATCACTGATTGCCACTTTTCCACTGATAAATTTTAATAACTAATGGTTCAAAGAACTTTTTCGTGAGACTTGGCTATACTCGTTTAGTAAGGCTTATCCTCAATAATAATACCAAAAATTCATTCACGAAAAATGTAGGTGTTGTCAATACCCCTTATCAAATAGAAAAATGATGATAACTACAAGTATACAGTTGCGATGTAGTTTTAAAAGATATCGAACCCATAGAGAAGGAATCAGGTCTAAAGATCAACAAGGAATGACAAAGTACAAGAAAATAAAAGTAGTTTTGAGATTTTTGGATAGGAAGATTAGAATGAAAAGTTGAGTAAATATAGATGCGATAGATGAGAGACTCTAAATATATAGATTACTACAAATAAGTATAACAGAGAAAACATGCAAGATCAATAAAGATGCTACGACGCACTAGACTAATCTAACAAACTCGGTTCAAAACACTCAGATGTTCAATGATTCGCCGCAGAGCAACACATGAAATAACTTTTCTAATCCTAGCGCAAACGAGATAAGACTATTATGAAAACCTGGAGAGCATCAATACTATGCTTAGTACGGATCGCTCTCACATTGCCACATTTAGCAAGTTACCATTCCAAAAATGTTGGCTCACTAAATAGCATTATATCACAGATTCAGTGATTATACAAGATATTGTTAACCTCGAAACTACTCTTAAAATTAAAGCCAATGGATATAACTTAATTAACATAAAAGACTTAGCACGAAATACGCATTATGACACATAGACATATCATAAACTTTGAAATAGAAAGTATAAGTAGAAAGCAAAGCAAAGTTGTAAGGTATACAAGTGAAAGATAAAGTTGATCAAACCGTATCAACTCTTTAATGGGAGTCGTCAATTCCTGCAATTCCTGCGTCTTCTTTGAATTCGGTCTCGGCTCGTACAGAACCTCCGCTAGGATGCTATTCTTTGCGAATATCAAACAAACGAGTATTGAAGAACGAAAACTTTTAATGATAAGTGATTTGCAAGTACACTTATACAACAATCGCTCGAGAATATAGAGAAATCTAGTGATCGAAACAAGGATTCGAATCACTTAAACATTTTCTCGCTAACACTTAAGAATGTAATGTAGCGACTCTATCTACACACACACACACAATATATTTCTCTCTGCCACACTAATCCACTGCACTTCTTGAATGCACGAAATTGAAGAGGATTGGAACCTTATTTATAGAGTTCGAAGGGTTACGTCTATCCAAATGAAGGGTTGTGTCCATTGGTGAAAGATTGCATCTCTTCATTGTGATTGGTTGAAAAGCTTTGATATAATCCGCAATGAATAAGCACCTATTCATGTTTGGTTGACTCCTGATAGGTGTTTGTTCCTTGGTAGTTAATGGTAGTTGATAGTGGTTGATCATGCTTATCTGGCAGTTTTTAGTTAAAAAGATAATACCAGAAAACCATCCATGTCCCGACCGCAATATATATGTCATGATCGTGAATCTTTGATTGGCAATCTTCTATTTCTGAAGTAAACAAGTCACGACCGTGAATGATTGTCGCAACCATGAATTGAGTTTCACTCAGAATTCTTCTTGTAACTTCACTGATCTTCGACAGCTTCGATCCTATGCCAAATCTTTAAGTTCCACGCATCTTTTTGCACCTGTTTCACTCTTTTTTCATAGAATTTTACTTTAGCTCATTATACTCCCAAGATTTTCCTAGTATTTGCATTTGCATAAAAAACAACTACATACCACGTGAAATCTTTTATATGAAGTATAAAAATAACTAAAACTACAATGTTTATTGTATAAACTTAATGTGATAATAAGTTCGTACCTTATTTGGCGAAAGACTATTGTAGTGAGTATCACATTCCACGTTGCAAAAGATTTCAAGAAGAAGTTTGAAATTTCCCACAAATTAGTAATGTGCAATTTATATATCTCAGTTGCATACCTTTGTTCTTAATGGAGAGTCAACTGAATCGCATCTTCATATAAGCGCTATATGCATACTCGAATATTACCTTCTCTTAAGCATAGTATAAAGTATAAAGGACATAGAAAGCACACTTTGATTAATTTCTCTCAAGGCATTTTTATGTAACATAGGATGCTAAAACACTCTCAGTGGTTGCATTTTATGCTCCATACCACTCTCCCCTTTTTTTAGTGGTTGCATTTTATGCTCCATACCACTCTCTCCTTTTTTTTCTTTTAAGCATATGTTTTTGAAGTACTTTTGTACTTTGTACCCATTTTTCATGCTATGCTTTCTTTTCTTTTTTCACTCAATGAATGGTTGCAGTTTCTGCTCCGTACCATTCCTCACCTTTTGCATAACTCATTTGTTATCCTCTCTTTCTTTTGATTTTTCATTAAGACCCTCATCCTTTATTGATCAATTTCAAAATATTATGGCTATAGTTTCCCTACACTTTAAACACACTCAATACTTATAGGACTTATTCGAGATTTGCATATAGAACTCATAGTAAGAATACCATTAGATATTACTCCACTTAAACTTATCAGAAGCATTAAACTAGAACTATATAGCTTATACTAATTCATGTTGCATCGAAATATAAATCGAAACTTACTTGGAATGTTGCTCTCGAATGTTACTCACCACTCATCCTTGCCAATTTGGTAAACGTTGTGCACTGACATCAAACTTGTAATACCTAACACTCACAATAACCTCGTACAATTGTTAGAAAAGTATAAGAAATGATAATGTATAAATTGACACGAAATCAACAAAAATTTTCAAATTCTTCGATTTTTTTTAATTTTACGAGATTTTTACCACTGCTTACTATTGCCTCCCTCACACTAAAGAACACAATGTCCTCATTGTGGAAGACTTTATTAAAATAAACAACTAACTAGTCTAAAAATATGAAAAAGAAAAGAAAAGAGAACCAGTTCTATTGAGAAGGAGAATCCAGGGCCCATGTTGTGATCGTGAAGGCCTAAAGCCATCGTGACTTCCTTCAAAACAAAAATAGAAAGTTTTGCTGTATAACCTTATGAGCGCGAGATGTATGCCGCGGTCGCGAACTTCTTTAATTCTTCAAATTCTTCAAATTTTAGACTTTGTACCTAGAAAAACTTAGAAAAACAAACATATTAAATATAATTGCCTTCCCGGACAATTCGATCTCTAGAACACATTTGCCTTCCCCGGTAACGACGCCAAAAACTTGTTCGCGACTTTTCCACTGATAAGTTTAATATCTTTATGATTCCAAAAAAGATGTTCATGAGACTTGGCTATACTCGTTCAGTAAGACTTATCCTTAATAATAATGTCAAAAACTTGTTCACGAAAAATGTAGGTGTTGTCAATACCCCTTATCACATAGAAAAATGATGATAACTGCAAGTATACAGTTGCGATGTAGTTTTAAAAGATATCGATTCCACA
>CATIWQ010027802.1:0-13153 GCA_949673415.1 Euphorbia schlechtendalii
AATAAATTGCAACTTCAACGACCGAAAAGCGACTGAGTTCACAACGTAGTGACTTTGGATCGTTGGCCCGTAAACACATAAAAACTAACATTAACAAAATTTGGCAAAATCCATATTCAATACCAATAATCACAATTTAACTAATAAATAATAGTGATGCCATTGTTAAAATCAAATTGAAAAATTAATTAAGAACAAAAATTAAAATTGACATTGTTTTTCTCTTATAAATAAGCTAGGAAAACTCCTGTTCAAAGCCCGGAATTAAAGGGCAAGCACAGAAACTTTTAAAAAATTGCAATTAGGTCCCTAAAATCGAAAAATCGCAAAATTGAAGGCCTAAACGATGTTTTTTGGCCGAAAAGCGATGGAAAACACAGCATAAGCTGTCATTTTGGATCGTTGGCCCGTTTTCCGATGAGAAAACATATAAAAAACGCCAAAATCTAACAACCCCTAAATCTCAAAAAACGCTTACAATATGCATAAAACTGAAAATGCATAGAACAATGGTCAAAATTGATGAATAAAAAATGAAAATATGGATTTTCGGTTCGGTTCTATGGATTTTCGGTCAAAAACCGAAAATCAAACCGAACCGAAAATATGGAAAATGCATGAATCGAAAACCGAACCGAATGAATTCGATTCGGTTTCAATTCAGGTTGGTTCGGTTCAATTTCTCGATTCGGTTCGGTTTGGTTTTAAAATATTTTGCTCTCAAAATATTTTATGGGCAGTTGAACAGTTTGACTCATTTGTATCTTGAGCCCATGTGATTATTTTTGCAAATACAACTTCCCTTAAACCTCAATCTTAAGCTAACAATAAAATTCATGAAGTAATTTTTTTCAATTAAGAAAATAAATACATTACAAGTTAAAACAAACCGTGATCAAAGGTTGTAATGTACTAATAGAGGAATAAAAGAACAAGAAAATTGACTTTTAGTGTAATATGATGTGGAAACTGAAGGAGGAAAATGAGATTTATATATATTTATATTATATAGTTTTGTTGTAATATAACATTAATCACTCCGCACGTAATGCCACTCCCTCGGGATTAAAATCTTGTAATTTTTTTTTATTTTTTTCATAAATATTTAATGTCAATTTGACAATATACAACTGCCTCCATTCCAACTTCAATATTTTCTTTTTTTTTATTCCTTTGTCTTATTTAATTTCTATAACAATATATTTGTGCAATATTTAGTAAATGAGTTTTTTTAGTAAATTGAGCTAAAATTCATTCTTCTACTAGCCGACCAAACTATTTTCTAGTAGTTAATTTAGCAACTTATAATTTTATTTTGAATAACTTCCTTCAAGTAATATGGTACATACTCATTTTTGTCTCAAGCTCAACAGTAATTTTCCGTTTGAAGCTTTAAAAAATAATAGTAAACCAGTCATTTATAAACCACTAGCACATCAGTTAAAATAAGGTTTTTGGACCTCAACTATTTTTTCTAACCCTTTAAGTCCTTTGAAGTTGAGGGTAAAGTTGTAAACTTGAGATTAAGTGTTATAATTTACTTTATTATTTATGGGAATCCAAAACACATTAAATCTTCACGATTTAAATTTAATCAAAGTATGAGGATAACCCAACTTTACCAACAATACAAATTTATGGAACATCAATCCAAATTTTTGAAATAGTGCCTTTGTTTATGTAAATTTAATATTGACCATTTAATTAAGTGAATGATAAATCCTTTTGATATAAAAGGAAAAACAACTCAATTAATTCCATAAACGTTAATAAGAGTCGAGATTGAATCTTCTCACACATGCTCTACACATGTTAAAAACTGAGTTAAATCTTATATTACCCATAAAAAATTTTATTGACAAAAGCACTCATTTATTATTTGAGTTCCAAACAACAACAAATAATAAAGTAACTCAGCAATATATTTAATTTCACATGAAAGATTTTATCATAGGAATAATATTTTTGTTTATATTTTACTCTATCCCAGTGTCAAAATATTATCATTTTAGAAATTTTATCAAGATTAATAAAACATTCATAAAACTATTAAAATAATTAATTTATCTTTTTTACTGTATTATAAAAAAATTTCTTCGTAGTTATTATCTCATAACTTCATTCATGCTTATATTTTTTTCCTAATTAATACAAAGTTAAATTAAGAAAAAAGTGTTAAATATTGCATTTATATTTCAAAATGAAAAACAAAAAGAAAAATAGAATATTAAGTAAAATGATAATCATTTGAAATTGGAGGAAGTACGAATATTTTATTTATTAACTGTGTTCAATTAGAGTAGTTTCGACTCATGTAGAAGGGCAACGATATTGTTATTTCAATTATTTAAACGCAAAAGGAAAAAAAGAATGCAAAAATTAAGAATAAAAAGAAAAACTTTAGCAGATAGAAATGGGAGAAAGTGTGGGCATGTTTTAAGCATAGAGCCCTGTGTGTGTCCATTCATGCTATTCTCTCCATTTTCTTTCCTGTTTTCAGACATTTTAAAAAATAGAAGCTTTATATTGTAAATTTTTCGTTTTATTTATTCTTGATTTTTTTGAAAGATTTTTCTTTGTATCAACGCATGACAAAATCCATGTAAAGAAGCAGGACCAGCCTTAGTTTAAGGCGAGGTAGACCGTCGCCTAAGGCCTCGTGAAGAATAGATGAACAATAAGGTCCCTATTTATTGTTCTTTAAGATTGGTATTAAATAGCAAAGTTCCATTTATTTTAAATTATTTTATTATCTAGTTTTAGCCTAGGACCCTACAATCACTAAGACCGGCTTTGTAAAGAAGAAAATTGCGGAGTTTATGCTGTAATGATGGAATCCTTTAAATCATTTCGGAGAATTGTTTGCCTTTTCACATCTTTGAAAATAAAACATTTACCATTGATTTGTCATAATCCAAATCCTTTATTTATCTTAAAAATAAACTAAGTTTTGAAGTATTTATAATTCAAATCTAATTGAATGTAGTTCTATCGAGTTTAGGCAAACTTGAATCCCAAGGTCATGTATGTCATTTTTGTAGGAAATAAAATATAACTGCAAGAATATTATAGCTATAAGAAGAGAAGTATATAGAGAATATGAAAGAGATTTTATTTCTTATCTCTGAGGTGTATTGAATAAGAAAAATTGAATCCTATTTATAGGAAAACTCAATGGCACAAACCTTAAATAATAAGGAAACATAATACATCAAATATTAATGATGTAGGCCCTACATCATAATGTTGCATAGTAATTGCACAGTATTTGCATAGTAGTCGCATAATATTTGACAGCTACCGACGCATCAAATTTTCAACACCCCCCCTTTGATGCGTAAATTTTGCGAATGAGACACTGCCTCATTAAAAACCTTACCAAGGAAAAATTCAGTGAGACAAAAACCTTAGTTAAGGGAAAAGGAGTACAGTGTTTACTCCCTCTATTCTCAAGTTGACTAAAGATCCTTAAGACGACGCATTCCGATGCTATAAATCAGCTTCTTGAAAGTTGAGGAAGGTAAAGTCTTCGTAAATAAATCTGCTAAATTGTTGCAAGAGCGGATTTGTTGAATACTGATTTCACCATTCTTTTCAAGATCATGAGTGAAGAAAAATTTTGGTGAAATATGCTTTGTTTTGTCTCATTTAATGTATCTTTCCTTTAACTGGGCAATATAAGCAGCATTATCTTCATATGTTGTTGTCGGATCTTCTTTAGTCGCTACTTTTTCACATGCTTCTCGAATATGCTTGATTAATGATCTCAGTCATACACATTCATGACTAGCTTCATGAATTGCTATTAATTCTGCATGATTTGAGGAAGTAGTCGTAATAGTCTGCTTTGTAGATCACAAAGATATAGCTGTTCCTTCATATATGAATAAGTAGCCTGTTTGAGATCGAGCTTTATGTGGATCATATAAATAACCAGCATCTGCATATCCGATTAATTCTGGCTTGGGTTCATATGAGTAAAATAAACCCAAATCAATAGTTCCACAAAGATAGCGCATTATATGTTTAATTTCATTCCAATGTCTTCGTGTAGGTGGGGCACTGTATCTAGATAACAAATTCACAGAAAATGCAATATATGACCTTGTATTTTATTAGCAAGATACATTAAGGCACCTATTGCGTTAAGATATGATACTTCAGGACCAAGAACTTCTTCATTATTTTCTTTAGGATGAAAAATATCCTTTTTCACATCAATTGATCGTACAACCATTGGGTTGCTTAACAGATGTGCTTTTTCCATATTAAAACATTTTAGGATCTTTTGTGTATAATTTGATTGATGCACCAAAAGCCCCTTTTCTAGGTGCTCAATTTGTAAACCAAGACACAATTTTATCTTTCTCAGATCTTTTATCTCAAATTCTTTCTTTAAAGAATCAACTGCTTTTGGAATCTCTTCTTGAGTTCCAATGATATTTAAGTCATCAACATATATTTAGATGACAAAAAAATTAGATCCCGATCTTTTTATAAAAATATAAGGATAAATTAGATCATTTTTATAATCATCTTTCAACAAATATTCACTTAGTCGATTATACCACATGCGACCAAATTGTTTTAATCTATACAATGATCTTTGTAACTTAATCGAGTAAAGTTCTCATTTGTCACATTTTTCTGACGATTTTAATCCTTCAGGGATTTTCATATAAATATCATTATCAAGTGAACCATGAAGATAAGCTGTAACAACATCCATTAAGTACATTTGTAAATTTTCTTACACTACCAAACCAAGAAAATATCTAAAAGTTATTGCATCCACCACTGGAGAATATGTTTCTTCATAATCAATCCCAGGTCTTTGGGAAAAACCTTGTGCAACCAATCTAGCTTTATATCTTACTATTTCATTTTTCTCATTTCTCTTTCTTACAAAAACCCATTTATAAATAACAGGTTTTACATCTTATGGTGTTCGAACTATAGGTCCAAACACATTTCGTTTTTCAAGAGAATTCAACTCTGCTTGAATTGCTTCTTTCCATTTTTTCCAATCACTTCTATTTTAACATTCTCAAATAGATTGTGGTTCGTGATCTATATCTCATTTTCAATATCTACTGCCACATTATAGGCAAAAATATGGTCTACAATCGTTTTATCTCTATTCCATCTTTTCTCATTATTAATATAATTTATTTGAATCTCTTCATTTTCAAAAACTTCAGGTGTTTATACGTCAGATGCTTGCACTTCTTCGAGAAGTGTATCAACATTTATATTCTTAACAAGAGTATCTTCATTATCAATAAATCTCCTTTTTCTAGGATTTTTATTCTTTGAACCAATAGTTCATCCACGCTTCAAGCGTGTCAGAGTATTATTAGCAGGTTATTCTTCAGGAACTTCAATATGAATTGGCACATTTACTGCCGGTATATGCGATTTCGTTACTCGTTTAGGATTAGCAAGTGCATCGGGTAGCCGATTTGTTAAATTTTGAAGATGAATTATTCTTTGAACTTTAAGTTCAGAATCATTTGATTTAAGATTCATATGAGAAAGTGACAGAACATTCCATATTAATTTCTTTTCCAAAATTATATTTCCATTCTCTCCCCCTAATTTTGGGAAAGTGCATTCATCAAAATGACAATCTGCAAAGCATGTAGTAAACATATTTCCAGTTAATGGCTCAAGATATTTAATTATTGAAGGAGATTCATAGCCAACGTAAATTTCTAATCTCATTTGAGGATCTATTTTAGTCCTCTGTGGTGGAGCAATTGGTACATATACCGCAAAACCAAAAACTCTAAGATGAGAAATATTAGGTTTATGACCAAAAGTTAATTGTAATGGAGAATAATCATGGTAACTTATTGGTCTTAATTTTATAAGATTTGTTACATGCAATATTGCATAACCCCATATTGTACATGTACTAGGGAGATTTATTCTCATAATTAATGATCGTGCAATTAATTGCAAATGCTTAATAAATGATTCTGCTAGATTATTTTGTGTTTGAACATATGTTACAGGATGTTCAAATTTTATCCCAATTGACATACAATAATCATTGAATATCTTAGATGTAAATTCTCCAGCATTATCAAGACGAAATGTCTTAATGGGATAATCAGGAAATTGTATACGTAATCTTATAATTTGGGCAAGTAATCTTGCAAAAGCTATATTTCTTTATGATAATAAACATACATCAGACCATCTTGTTGAAGCATCAATTAAAATCATAAAATATTTAAATGGTCCACATGGTGGTTGAATCGGTCCACATATATCATATTGTATGCGTTCTAAAAATGCTGGTGATTCAATTTCGACCTTAATTTTAGTAGGTTTTATTATTAATTTCCCTTGCAAACAAGCAGCACAAAAAAATTTATTATGTTGAATAAACTTCTGATTTTTCAACGGATGCTCATGTGCATTTTCAACAATTTTTCTCATCATTATCGAACCAGGATGACCTAGTCGTTCATGCCAAATTTTATACGTATCCGAATCTATAAACTTCTGGTTTATGGTCAAATTTACCTCAATCATATTAATGTACGTGTAGTACAAACTAGATGAAAGAGTATAAAATTTTTTCAATTATACATTTCTTACTTGAAATAAATTTGTAACTTGAAAACATTCTTTGTTGTCTTCCTTCTCAGTTTCAATATGATATCCATTTATGCGAATATCTTTAAAACTTAATAAATTTCGGTGAGAATTTGAGAAAAATAATGCATCATTTATAATAAATTTTGTTCCCTTTTATAACATAATATTAGCTTTTCCGGAGCCTTCAACCATTTTTATTTTACCCGATATTGTGGTAACAATTGTTTCACCCATTTTTAGAGTTGAAAAATATTTCGCCTCTTTAAGAATAGTATGGGTAGTGGCATTATCCACAATACACAAATTTGCTTCATTTACCTTGATGTTATATAATACATGAAAAAAATTCATTTTCTTCATTAAAGAAATAAAAACAAGTTATTATTTATTCATAAAATAAAAATTATATTAAACATAATAATAAATACATATTTCAAATAAATAAAGTAAATAAATTATTATTATTCATATTAATCTTTTCCACTAGTGCTGGGTAACAGAAAATCTTCCAATTCAATATTTGTCATATTAATTGGGTCATTATTGTCCAGTATTAAATTAGTCTCTGGTTCAGCACTTTTCTTATGATCAGCCTGGTATAAGGCCATTAGATGTTTAGCGGTTCTACAAGTTCATGACCAATGACCAGTCATACTGCATTTATAGCATTTATTCTCATTATTTTGATTGTTACATTTCTGGTGGTTATTATTTTTCCACTTCTGGTGGGAATTGTTATTATCATATCCTCTACCATGACCACGACCATGACCACGACCTCTACCTTGACCACAACTATTTCTGCGGTCGCGTCTATTATGATTGTCATTATTACTATGAACTATCGCATTTGCTTCTGGCAATGGATCTGTTTTTGTGGGTCGTAGTTCGTGATTTTCAAATATCAATTGATTTCTTTGCTCAGCTAAAATAAGAGCAGCAATTAATTCATTGTACTTTTTATAGCCTTGCATTCTATATTGTTCCTGCTGGACAACATTATTTGGGTGGAAAGTGGAAAATGTCTTTTTCAGTAATTCATCGTCAGATTTTGGCTCTCCACATAATTTTAAAATTGAAGTAATTCTAAAAGGTTCAGAATTATATTCACTTATAGATTTTTTATTTTGTAATAGCAAGTTATTCCATTCATATCGAGCTCGTGGTAAAGATACAATCTTTAAGTGATCATACCTGTCTTTCAACTGTTTCCACAGATCTGCAGGATCTTCAACAATCAGGTACTCTGCCTTAAGTCCTTCATCAAGGTGATGGCGGAGAAGAACTAGGGCTAATGCTTTATGTTGTGCTGAAGCATTATTATTTTCAATGATACATCTTACTTTAGGAATATTTGGTTGTATTTTTGATAGAGCAAAGTCGTGCTGATAACGTGTTGGAAATAAAATATAACTGTAAGAATATTGCTATAAGAAGAGAAGCACAGAGAAAATATGAAAGAGGTTTTATTTTTTTATCTCTGAGATGTATTGAATAAAAAAAATTGAACCCTATTTATAGGAAAGCTCAATGGCACAAACCGTAAATAATAAGGAAACATAATACATCAAATATTAATGATGTAGGCCCTGCATCATGATGTTGCATAGTAATCGCATAGTATTTGCATAGTAATCGTATAGTATTTGCATAGTAACCGCACAGTATTTAGCGGCTACCGACGCATAAAATTTTCAACAATTTTTTCAGTTTTTGGCATTAATTTGTTTTCCATCTTTAAACATGTTATTTATTCGATGCTAAAAGAATTGTCATTTTCCGATTTTATTAAAATTAATAAAATATTTATTACACTATTAAAATAACTAATTTATTCTTTATGTTTTATTACAAAATTTTATTTTTATCTTATAAGTTTATTTATACTTATCTTATCCTAATTAATACAAAGGTAAATTACAAAAAATGTTAAATATTGCATTGATATTTTAAAATGGTAAACAAAAAGAAAAAAAAATATTGAATAAAGTGATAACCATTTTGCATCGGAAGGGAAGTTTCTAGCAAAGACATAAATAAATTAATACGAAGGGAAGTTGCCTAAAAAGTAAAAAAGTGTTTCAACTACTTCACAACTAAAATGATTGGATTAAATAGAAGAGGACCCAGTTTTATTTTACTAAAACGACTGAAACTAGCAAAAGAAAAAAAGTAAGTAGAGTTATCACAAATAAAAAAATGTTCCTAGATAGCTAATCCAACCATGAGCCAACTAACTAACTTAACTAATGTTCAAATTGACATGAATTGTAAATGAATGAATCACGGCAGGTATTTAACTCCCCGCTATATTGTACAATGGTGTAAAAGTTTTCATTATTAAATGTGGTTACAACTTTTTCATTGAGGGAGAAAATAACGAGTTACAGTCATAAAAGGTTGAACTTTTGTTATTTATATAAGTAATTTTTTAAAAATAATTTATTGTTTTTGTGAATATCTTTTTGATTTGGGAAGTAGAGGGTAGTTAAAAAATCACAAAACTCACAAATATGATGTGTAAAAAAGTTAGTCATTTTATGACCTACCAATATTCGATGATGCCTTTTCGAGTTTTCTAGTTTTCTCCCATATTGTCTTTACTTTTCCTTCTTTATTCTTATTTTCTTTTATTGAACAAAAAAAGAAATTGCTGATATATTTAATAAGTGGTTCTGATTATTTTCTAAAACCCCTATCATCTTATAATCTAGAGAACTTTATGTCGCAAGTTTTACATGCAAGAACAACTTTTGAGCTTTGGAAAGTGATCTCAAGTTAACCCTAAATTTATTCACTCACCCATTTTTTAAGAACTTAAGTTTCTTATTAATTAGACTAATTGATAATCTCATAAAAATAAAGAAAAACAAAGTGATCAACCATTTTTCATACGACACATAGTAAATACAAATTTGCAGCATAAATTTAAATGCATAATTAAACCTACTTTTAATCATAAAAAACCATTGTGATTTACTTAATACATGATTAATAGTTAAGATTGGTTATGTGTAACAAAACTGAGTGAATTATGTAATTATAAGTTGCCCCTCATTAAAATTATCAATTGATTATAATTTAATGGGATAAATAGACAAGTAATACACGTTATAGTTTGTACGTAGAAATTTCCTTTTCTAAACAACTCAACTGGTCTACTCCCCAACTCCTGTTTTATAACTTTATATTCAGGAAGCTATATTGTCGGCTTGAATGTTCTTTCCTTTCTTTCTTTCTTTGAGATTGATAGAAAAAAAAAACCAATGTTTTTAAAAGTAGTAGGTGCCTAGGGTTTCAAGGATGTAGGCGGATATTAATCGGGGTTTAGGTGGATTTTTATTTTTTAATTTATCAATACATTAAAAGTTATTAATTTAACTAAAATTGTGTTTTTGTTTTAAAATACGTGCATGAAAAATATTAACTCAAAGAAAACCTCAATACCAATCACCTAAATCAATGAAAATTTGTCCGACCATCTAAAATCGCAGAGGTCTTATGAAAAATCTCGTTAAAAGACGTAACTAATTTTTAAAACATTGACAAAACATAATCATGAAAAAGAATGTAAGAAACGTGGAATAATATCCAATAAAACAAGAAAAGGAAAAGGAGGCAATGGTCAAATTTGAGCATAAAGCATTTTTTTTAATTATTTAACTTATTCATTTTGATAATACTATCATAATTAAATTTTTCCAGTCATAATTTTCTAAATAAAAATTAACGAATGGAGAAAGACGTTTAAAGCCTTCTCAACCGTTAATATTTTCATTTTATTAATCTTTTTTAATTTTTGAAATTGGTCCTTCTATCCCCTTATCATTGGGATTTAATTTAACTCAATTTGGTATTCTTGGAACATAGTTACGAATCAATTAAATTATTTTTATTATGTAAAGTTATAGCATGAAAATGTATTTTGTAAAAATGACTTCCCTACAATAGAAGGCTATAAAATGGTAGTTTAGGTTTAGGAATAGGAGCACTTAATTAAAACAGTACAATTATAATTATGTTTAAAACAAGGACTTAACAAGAGCAAGTGCAATTTTTACGTACCTTTGTACTCTTAAGTCTTAAAATATCTAATTTTCAAACCTTATGATTTGTTTTCTCCCCTTATTTCCATATCAATGTTCATGCCTATCAATTATGCTCGTTCTTTTGAAGGCTAATTTAGTTTCTTATTATGACTTATTCCACAAGAAAAGACTTATTTTACATAATTAAGAATTGGAAAATTGAATCTTGTATTGAGTCAGATCTTGACTTAATGATCTTTTAAATCACTAGCTATCTACGGTTACTTTTTAGACATGTACGTTAAGCATGCTAGGCTAGATCAATTTCAAGATGACTTCATCAAAATTTTTACAAAAAATATCAATTTAGGGACAGTTCAACCTTCCCTTTAGAACTTTGGACTTGAGCTAGACTTATTCAAGTTTACGAGACCATTCCCAAGTTCGGTCATCCATAACTAATTTATTCTTTTAACTTTTTTGGATATTAATAGAAACAAAATGATAAATAATAAGGGTTGAACCTCATCTTGTGGTGTGGTTTTCATACAAGATAACCTCACTAGAAGTTATTCAATGGGGTTGTAAAGGGTGGCAAAGTTTGTCAAAGAAGTTATTCAATTAGGTGTTGATTTGTTGACATTGTGCAAATTAGGCGTTGATTTGTTGACATTGTGTGCAAATTAGGTGTTGATTTGTTGACATTAATGAGCTTCCATCACATTGTCAAATTGTTAGTTGAACAATTTGGCTATAAAAGGGCCATTTCCTGGCAATCCAAACACCATCCAAAAATTAAGAAAGCCTTTAATTCCTTTTGTAGAGCATCATTTCTACAAAAGAGTATTTTGAGAGTTTCTTTTTGTAGAGTAATTTATTACCACAAGAGAGTAATTAGTGAAGAGGGGTTGAGTGATTTTACCTTGTGAGTAAAATTGGGGTGTTTCCAACTATCTCCTAAAGTAGTTTATACCTCGAGTTTGGGTATACTTGAGAGAGCTTGTATTTTGTATTCCCATTATTTATTAGTGGAGTTATTGATGCCCAGTGGTTTTTCCCTTTCAAGGGTTTCCACTTAAAATCTCTATGTCGTTTTATTGTTTTACTTGTTGTTGCAAATCTATTTTAGTTAACACATATCACCCGGCTACCGAATTATCTGTTCGGGACCTAACAAGTGGTATCAGAGTGGGTCTCACAAAAGATGGTTGTGTTAATTAAAATGGACAGTTCTTCAACATCCATGATCAAATTGAATGGAACTCCTGTTGCCGAATTTCTGAACGAATTTCGAAGTGTCATTAATCAGTTATCTTCTATGAAAACCACACTAGAAGATGAGGTTCAATCCTTATTATTGTTCAGCTCTTTACCGGAGAGTTGGAATACTTTGGTAGTGTCTATGACCAATTCTGCCACAGATGGAATTTTGTCCTTAAACCACATTGTGAGCACTCTGCTCAACGAAGAGACTAGGAGGAAAGTCACGGCTAACGAAAGTAGTCAAGCTCTTATCATCGAATACAGAGGTCGGAGCAGAACTAAAGGATCCAACCATTCAGACAAATCCAAAGGCGGAGACAAGTCTAGAGGCAGATCCAAATCCAGGGGTAGAGTCAAATGCTACCACTGTAGATTAGGAGGCCATTTGAAGAGGAACTGCCGAAAGTTGAAGAGGGAATAGAAGGATGGCAACAACCAAGAAGAAGACAGGAACACCACTGCAACAACTGAGGAGATTGTTGTTTTATCTTTCAATCATGAAGAACAATGTCTTTAAGTCTCAAGTCAAGATGAGACAGAATGGGTGATCGACACTGCAGCATCTTATCATGCCCCTCCCAACAAGGAGTTCTTCGCCACCTAGAAAGCAGGAGATTTTGGGATGGTGAAGATGGGCAATAGTGGCCATTCTAAAATTATCGGAATTGGTGACATCTGTGTCAAGACGAATGGCTGTACACTCATCCTCAAAGAAGTTAGGCATGTTCCTGATTTAAGGCTTAACTTGATATCTTGTGGTGTCTTGGATCGTGAAGGCTTCAAGAATTTCTTTGGGAGTAGGAAATGGAAGCTTACAAGGAATTCCATGGTGATTGCAAAAGGAACCATGTGTTGTACACTGTACAAAACAAACACAATCATTTGTAAAGATGGATTATATGTTGCTGAAGAAGATTCTTCACCAGACTTGTAGCATAAAAGATTGGCTCACATCAATGAGAAAGGGTTGCAAATCCTAGCAAAGAAGGTGCTTGTACCTTCTACTAATGGTACGCCACTATCCCCATGTGATTATTATCTGTTCGGTAAGCAACATAGAGTGTCATTCAATAAGTCATCAAGAAGAAAGTTAAGTGTTCTTGACTTAGTATACTCAGATGTTTGTGGCCCCTTTGAAATAGAGACCTTGGGAGGTAACAAGTATTTTGTTACTTTCATTGACGATGCATCTCGGAAGCTATGGATGTATTTCCTAAGAACAAAGGATCAGGTATTCCAGTCATTCCAAAAGT
>CATIWQ010027812.1:0-21524 GCA_949673415.1 Euphorbia schlechtendalii
CATTCTTCATTCTAACCCTCCTACCCAAAATATCAAACTTATTTTATTTTCTTTATTTTATCTTCCTTGTTGATTTTTAGAGCTAGTCCTTCCCTGTGGGATCGATATCTTTTAAAACTACATCGCAACTGTATACTTGCAATTATCATCATTTTTCTATTTTGATAAGGGGTATTGACAACACCTATATTTTATGTGAACAAATTTTTGGCACCATTGATATATAGCCGAATCTTGCAAACAAACTATTAAACTTATCAGTAGAAAAGTGGCGAACAGTCAATCATGGACTGAGGATGTTGGAAGGAGCGGAGAATGCAAATAAAGAGAGGTATCAACGATTGGTTGGTAAACTATTTATCTATCTCATACTCGACCAGATATCTCATTCACATGGAAGCTGTACAAAGAATCATAAGGAACCTCAAAGGGACAAATGGATATGGTGATTTATTCAAGAACCATGGCCATCTGAATATTAAAGCATATACAGATGCAGATTGAGGAGGAAATCCAATATTCCAAAAGTCTACATCAGGCTACTTTACCCTAGTGCGAGGTAACCTAGAGAAGCAAAAAAAAATAGAAGGTTGTAGCGCTATCCAGTGCTGAAGTAGAATTTCGAGGTATCACTTGAGGCCTCATAGAAGTCCTATGGATACAAAAATTGTTCATAAAAATTGGCTTCCCACCAATCGAGCCATGTGAAATATTATGTGACATTTAAACAACCATACGGATCTTCGAGAATCCAGTACAACATGATTGAACCAAGCATGTCGAAGTTAATAGACATTTCATCAAGTAAAAATTAGAAGCCTGAACAATTACACTTCCTTATATAAGGTCTGAGGATCAATTAGCAGACATCCTAACAAAAGCTATGAACGAGAGAATCTTCATTGAAGTATTAGACAAGTTGAGTATCGGTGATCCCACTACTCAGCTTGAGGGGAAGTGTTAGAAAGGAAAGGGATCAACAGTAAATGACATCATCTCCCAGTCATAAGGTAACAAACCAATCAACATCAATAGCAACAATTTGAGGAAAAACAGAAATGGAAGTACATAAATAGACTTTAATTTTTACCATGTATATATGGCCTGTTCTTGTATAAAAGGGGCTATGTAGCTACTACTTTTTCATCAATAAAAAATACACAGTTCAGCAAACAATCCATTCCAAATATTTATAATTTATGTCAAACCCCGCTACCAATTCTTTTAATTAATAAAGTATCAGCACGGTGAATATGAGGGATAGAAAAAGAAAAAGAAAACTAACGTATACAGGGTAAATAATTATAACCTCCCCATGTTTTGACAAAATACATTACTACCTCCCTATGTTATGAAAAATAATTATAACCTCCCTACATTTTGCGATTTTCATACTATAACCTCCCTGCATATTTAATTATGTGTATTTCTATCAAAATTCTTAACAAAACAAGTATTTGTTAGTATATTTAGTTTTATTTTGTTTGTATTATGAGGTTTGTAATAATAAAATGTACATTTTTGACAATTTGTAAGATTTTTTTGTAATTTTCACTGTATAATTTCATTAGATAAAATAATAATAAACAATTTTTGTGAGCAATTTTAATCCATAACATATTAAAATATGATATATAGGACCAATTTTTATTCATAAACATATACTATGTTAAAAAATTTGATATAAAACGAGATAATATCTAACACAAGGAGGTTGTAGTATGAAAAAGACAAAATGTAGGGATGTGTAAATTATTTTTTCAAAACACATGGAGATACAAGTGTATTTGTTCAAAACACAGGGAGGTTATAATTATTTACCCTTTTGAAAATGCAGGAAGCTAGAATTTGACTAGTTCAGTAGCATAATCATTGAAAAAAGGTGTGCATTTTATCTGGATGAATCCTATATATGGTTACAAAGGCTAAAGTAAATGGAATGCGTAAACACAGCGGTGCGAGGAAAAAACTGAAACAAAAATATCATGAACTAACTTGGATAAACACAATGACTGCCAGTGCCATTCAATATAAGCCATGTCATTTTAGGAGTTATACTAAACAAATACGGGTCACTAAGAACCATGAACTGAAAAATAATTCAACCACAACATTGCTCTCACTATTTTATCTCTACTTTCGTACCCCTAGTTAATTAACAGCACCTTGGATTCGCAAACCTATAATTAGCGATTAAATAGAGTAACGAGAAGCATTTTATGAACAAAAACGTCTCAATGTGAAAGTCAAGACCAACTCTCAAAACACTATGTATCAAACAAGAGTAATAAAAAAAAGATGAATCATAAAGATAACCCAAAAATTAGGGTTCCCCCCAATGGATAGAATCAAAGAAGTCAGAGACAAAGATGGACCACCACGATTTGAAATGGATCAGAGAAGCACTACAAATCAGTGACAAGAGTCGAAGAGCAACAGAAAAAGCGGATCAAGGAAAAAACGTTTCTTTTTTGGATTTTTTTTCTGAATTGGTCCAGATCGGCCCAAGTCCATTACTCCGTTAAATATATGGGCTGAATTTTGTATCAGTCGCTATTTTATGGGCTGGCTCGGTCGGTTCAAAATAATTTCAAGACTTTTTTCTTTTTACCATATTGTTTATAGAAAATTTGGATCCAACAAATCTTTAATTTTGCAAAACATACAAGGAAAATTTTTCTTCCTTATACGTGAATATGGTTAACATATATTAGAATTTAGGTTTCACATTTTTTCTTCTATTTAATTTGAATTTCGCAATTTCAAATGTCTATATCTCACAAACCGCTGATTTTTTTCGAATCGGTGCTTTGAAATATATTGTTCGTCTTAATTTTATCTTTAAAATGACATACACTTTCATTTTTCAAAAATAAAATGTATCGCAATCTTATACATTATATAATTGTGGTATAATGTTCGTTTTTTACCACCTTTTCATGAAAGCGATATAAATTGTATAAAAGTGGTATAACGTATTTTAAAAAAGACTATAAAATACATTATACCACTCTTATATCATGTATAACGTCTTCATGAAAAGGAAGTGAAAAAATGGGTATTATGCAACTATCATACTATGTATAAGATTGAAATACATTATTTTTTTTACTAAAAAGTGAGTTCTATTGTAAACATAAAGAGGAGATGTATTATATAAATACATTATACCACTATTTTACCATGTATAGGAGTTTTCATAACATGTTTAAGTTGTCATGATTTTTATGAGAAAGTCAATACTGTTATGAACATGAAGGAGAAAAAAGATATAAATTCAATATACAATTCTTATATCATGTATAATGCTTTCATGAAAAAGCAGTAAAAACGGACATTATACCACAATTATAACATGTATAATATTGCGATACATTATTTTTTTCAAAAAAATCAAATTGTATGTCATTTTAAAGATAAAATTAAGACGCAAAAAATATTTTAAAGCATCGATTAAAAAAAATCAACAGTATGTGAGATATAGACGTTTGAAGTTGCGAAATTCAGATTAAATAGGAAAGACTATGTACTTACAAGGGTTTACAAAGTCAAAATAAAAAATGGTAAAAAGAAAAATATAATAAATGACAAAGTAATATTCATCCTTGTTGTAAAAACAAAAAATTGTAATTTTTTTGGAATTTGATTTAATTACCCATAAATTTTTGGGAAATTGTAAAAAATGTAGGGTTTATAAAACTTAATTACAAAAATACATTTCAGTTTATAATTTGCATTGTATAATCAATTTTAAGTTTCAGTTTTCACTCTATACGTTCTATATATACACTGTTTTATCAAGTTTCAGTTGCTTCCTCTGTTTGAATCGCGCGAGTTTTCTCTCCACTAAATTCTCTCCTCCATGTTTTGAATGTTCCCGATTCTCTCTAGATCGAATATTCTTCAAGTCTTTGTTATTTGCAACTATCAAATTCTCTGCATAATTCCAGTTTTCTAACTTTTCTTCAAGGCTATGCTCTTTGCAACTATCAAATTCTCTGCATATTTCCAGTTTTCTAGCTTTGTATTAGGCTTTTTTTAATTCAATTTGAAATTTCAATTAGGTTAGCTATTATTTTTTCATCTGATTTTGATTTTTAATTATAATTGGGATTCAAATGCATATTTTATGATTAAAAAAAGAAAAATAACAACCTGAGCAGCACTCTATGCCATCGGATTAATTGCAGACTGAACATAAACAAGTGAAAGGATAAGCACTAGGTCCAGATTGACACTAAATCTGTTACAAATGCATTTTCATTACTTTTCAAGATTAATTTGACATAATTTGTCCTTCATACCAGTTTTCTACCACTTATCTACAACTTTCTTTACTGTTGACATTTTTTTTCTTCATACCAGTTACATACTAATTATATACCAGATTCCTACTATTTTGATTCAATACTTTCTATAGTTTTATCTTACATGTTCTAATCACTTTCTAATGCATTTTCATTATTTTTCAAGATTAATTTGACACAATTTGTCCTTCATACCAGTTTCCTACTACTTATTTACCACTTTCTTACTAGTGTTGACATTTTTTGTTCTTCATACTAGTTACGTACCAGTTATATACCAGTTTTGACCTTTTTTGTTCTTCATACCAGTTGCATACTAGATTCTTACTGTTTCATACCAGTTTCCTACCACTTACCTATCACTTTTCTTACTAGTTTTGACCTTTTTGTTCTTCATACCAGTTACATACCAAATTCTTACTGTTTCATACCAGATTCCTACTATTTTAATTCAATACTTTCTATAGTTTTATCTTACATGTTCTAATCACTTTCTAATGCATTTTCATTACTTTTCAAGATTAATTTGACACAATTTGTCCTTCATACCAATTTCCCACTACCTATCTACCTTTCTTTACTGGTATTGACTTTTTTGTTCTTCATACCAGTTACATACCAGTTTTGACCTTTTTTGTTCTTCACACTAGTTACATACTAGTTTCTTACTGTTTCATACCGGTTTCCTACCACTTAGCTACCACTTTTCTTACTAGTTTTGACCTTTTTTGTTCCTCATACCAGTTACATTCCAGATTCTTATTATTTCATACCAAATTCCTACTGTTTTGATTCAATACTTTCTATAGTTTTATCTTACATATTCTAATAACTTTCTAATACATTTTCATTACTTTTCAAGATTAATTTGACACAATTTATCCTTCATACCAGATCTTACCACTTATCTGCCACTTTCTTACTAGTGTTGGCATTTTTTGTTCTTCATACCAGTTACTTACCAGTTATATACCAGTTTTGACCTTTTTTATTCTTCATACCAGTTACATACCAGATTCTTACTATTTCATACCAGATTCCTACTATTTTGATTCGATACTTTCTATAGTTTTATCTTACATGTTCTAATCACTTTCTAATGCATTTTCATTACTTTTCAATATTAATTTGACACAATTTGTCCTTCATACCAGTTTCCTACCACTTTCTTTACTAGTGTTGACATTTTTTTTTCTTCATACCACTTACATACCTGATTCATACTATTTTTTATTCAATACTTTGTAGAGATTTATCTTACATGAATAAATTACTTTTAATGCATTTTCATAACTTTTCAAGATTATCTTGACACAACCTGTTTTTCATACCAGTTACATACCACTTACCTACTAGTTTCAAACAGTTGGAAAAAAAATTTTCAAGAAAATAAATCATTATGAATGGCGTTTCGAAGATAAAAATAAGAAAAACAAAAAACTCTAAAGCATCATGTCAAAAAAATGAACGGTTTGAAAGATAATGTCGAATTAAGATACGAAAATTAAAAAATAAATGTCGAAGGTATGGAAGATAAACAAAACAACTTTGGAATGTATAGAAGGTAAATATGAAACTTAATTGGTCAAATAAGTTAAGACAAAAAATTTGGGATGAAATTATTCCTATCTTTTAGCTCATTTATAAAATTTCCCCTTTTAAGAACCAATTTTGAAGTTGAAGTTCTTTTGGTCTTTTGTTTTTTCCTAATTGTGACATATATAGATGTTGTGTTCATGACTTGAAGTTTGCTTTAGATTTAGGCTTAATGCATCTGCACCCCCTGAACTTGTCCAAAAAGAGCTGTTGCCACCCTGAACTTTGAAATATGACAGATAACCCCATGTACTTGTCTAAAACATGTTACTTTACCCCCTCGTAAAAATATCAGTTTCAAGAACAAGAAGATGAAAATGACGGTCTAAGAATATATACAATATTATGATTAATTGAAGAAAATATTTAGAATAGAGATGAAGTTTTGAAGAAGACGTACAACATATATTAGGGATTTTAAATTGTAAAAATTAGAATATTATGAATTTTTTTTATTCATTTTCTATTCCACCAACATACTTCACGTGTGTATTTTGATAGTCATCCACGTAGTAAGCCAGGTCAACGTTAGGAGGTAAAATGACACGTTTTAGACAAGTACAAGAAATTATTTATCACATTTTAAAATTTAGGATAACAACCGTCCTTTTTGAACCTAGATTTATACCGGTAAAAATTGATTTTGTCCATAGAATGAATTAAACGACAAGAGCGCAAGCTTTATTTTCGCGTTTCGTACATGCGGGGAAATATCCAAATGGTCTGATTCAGAAGTAGCTCTAAAACTCCAGTAGCTAACGTTAAACCTTAATCCTTTCACGTTTAACCATTCGCCTCCTCAATTGGTCGCCGGAATATATTTATTTGACAGAGTCGGAAATTTATCTTTTACAATCCTTTCTCTTCCCTATTATCAATATAACCATGATTTTGAGTGAAGTTTTTGGCCTCCGTAGTCGCTGTTTCCGCTTCCTTCTTCCCCCTCCATTGCCTCTTCTCCGCCGCCGCAAATTCTCTGTTTCCCTGTCCTCCAAGAAAGAGAAGGTTGTTGTGATTTCTGGTCCCACCGGTGCCGGCAAGAGTCGCCTGGCATTGGAGCTTGCTAAACGCCTTAACGGCGAAATCATTAGCGCCGATTCTGTCCAGGTCTTTCTCTTTATTTCTTCCCTTTTTGGTGAATTTAGCATGATCATTTGTTGACCTAAATTGGAACATTTATCAAGTTGTAGATGATCAAGTGATGGTTATGTTTGTTATTTTTGGGGAATTTTAATGTCCTGAAATATTTCCTATACATTGGATGCCAAAAACCAAAATGTAGAACTAATTTAAGATCATTAATAGCTCACTTTTGTTGACAAACTTGAAGCCTCAAAAGGTACCCTTAATATTGGCTGATACTTGTATATTGCTTTTTGATTCTATAAATAGTCAATTCGTGGTATACTTAGCACAATTCTCATGCCTAGCACTGGATTTATAGGAATGTCTAAATACTGAGTGGCCCAACATTGTACTAGTTTCGAAAAAAATTTAAGCCTTAGTTCACTCACGAGTTGCTTCAAAGATACAGGATTCACTCAACCTTATATGTGACTCTATAATATGACTAGCTAGTGTGGGTGCTTAAAAGTTTTTGTTATGAGGGTTGTTTTTACTGTATAAGAATGTTTTTCAGGATCTTTGGCCAGCATTTTATTTGTTTGATCCTAGTTGGACATGAAATGGGATTATAAAGGAAGAAATTTCCTATAAGTCTTTCTTTCTTTAAAATTTGGTACCGTTCAAACTTCAATGCAGGTATATCGTGGTCTTGATGTTGGTTCTGCAAAGCCTTCCCCATCTGAGAGAAAGGTCTCTTCTTTAGAGCTGTGTTGATCATTTTGATGCAATTCCAGCATTTGACATCACTAGTTGATCAATTGTTTTCACTGTTGCCTCAGATGTTGTTTTTTACTCTTGCAGTTTGTGGCACACAGATCAATGTCTAGATTGTTCTATGTGTGCATATTGTGAGTTTATATTCCACTATACACACTAATGAAATTATGAGAGAAAATGATAACTAATAATGGGTGCTTCATTTCTGATCTATCTTCTATTTTATTATTTCATGGCTGTGATGCATGGTGAGTTTAAGAAACTATAAGAGAAAAAACACCCAGTCTCAGTAGTCTTGGCAATTTTACTTGACTACATAATCTAGCGTTAACTAGTAGTAGCATGATTGGTATTTGGTAATGTTACTTTAAGCATAGCAACCGACTAAGATGAAAACATTTTCTTATATAGGATAATTGAAATGTACATGTCTTGTTAATTTTGAAAGAATTGATCACAAGTTAGGATGAAAGTGCACCGCGTTTATTTTCAATCTTATTATGATGATATGTCTGAAATCTATGTCATGCAATGTAGTATTGTAAATTAAGGTTATGTTAAAAGATAGATATTATACTTGATCTTAGTACATAGCTTATATTATAATTACTTTTGCAGGAAGTTCCACACCATTTGATTGACATATTACACCCCTCTGAGGGTATGTTTATTGCACACTTAATGCCAGTTAGAGTTTGAGAATATTGATGATAAATTATTTGATGCTATATGGTGAAAAATGAATTCCTTTTGGTTTATTAAATGTTTATGAATTATTTTCTTTAGATTATTCAGTTGGACAATTTTACGAGGACGCTAGACAAGCCACAAGAGATGTTCTGGAAAATGGTCGTGTTCCCATAGTTGTTGGTGGAACTGGATTGTATTTGCGATGGTACATTTCTGCTTATGTTAAGGAAAATTTCCTTTCATAACTTTTCCATTATTGGTAAAGATATTATACTTTGACAATGAGCCTGGTAATAAAACAACTCTATTATGGAACGAGCTTGTCACCACAATTTTTTACTTGAACACTTGCCCTTATCTTCATATTGTAATTTTCGTAACAATATTTAAATTTCTGTATCATCTTAGGACAATAATTTGTTAGCACATGACAATTGACTGATAAGCGTATGACATTTTTACCTTTTTATGTTTTTAGTTGAATTCCAATATGTCATGAAATTTTTTATGTCAATTTGAGGATGTTCCTCTTCATCTTGTTACGATTCCACCAGTGATAGAGGTGTGTGCCCAGTTTTATGCCTTAGCAGTTAGCACTTCATAAAGACTCCTTTCAGCTCGGTTTTAAAAGGCGGTCAAGGCGGCCGCCTAGGCAGGATTTTTTGGAGCACCGCCACGATTTTATAAAATCGGGCGGTTAAGGCGAAAAGTGTCTCCAAAGCCCAGAAAAGTGTTATTACATGAACTTTTAATTTTATTATATAAAAATTTATGTGTTAGTTAAATTTATTATTCTAATTCATTAATAAATATTAAAAATTTTAAAATACAGATCCACCTAGTCCCCCGGAGGCTCTAGCCGTCTAACTAGCACCTAGCGCTTTTTAAAACACTGCCTTTCGGTGAAAAGAATGTACTACCATCATTTAAGCTACTCTTTTCAGACAACAAATTTAAGTTATTTTGGGAATTTCAAAATATCAGTATGATCGCCATTTCAGGTTTGTATATGGGAAGCCAGATGTCCCAAAAGCTTCTCAAGAAGTTGCATTTGAAGCAAACAATGAGCTGGCAGAAATGCAAGAGAAAGGGGACTGGGATGCAGCTGTACAGTTGGTGGTCGAAGCAGGAAATCCCAAAGCTCAGTTTTTGGCTGCCAATGATTGGTATCGTTTAAGACGTAGCCTTGAGATAATAAAGGTTTTTTTATAATAATGTTCTGCAGCTACAAAATTGAACTATAAAATCTTCCTCGCCACAAACTTGGATAGGAAATAATAAGTATTTGGCATGGCAGGCTAGCGGATCACCTCCTTCTGCTTTTCAAGTTCCATATGACTCTTTCAAGGATCAATTAGGTACAAGCTTGACAGAGAAGTCTCCCAATATAAATCCACCGAGTGATTTATCTGAGCAAGTTAAACAAAAAGATTTGGACTACGAATTCAACTGTTTTTTCCTTTCAACTCCTAGGCTTGATCTCTATAGATCAATTGATTACCGATGTGAAGACATGCTTTCTGGTAAATTCTATCATCACTCATTTGTCTCTGTTGCATTTTTTTTTTCCTCAAAGAATTCTTAAATTATTCAAAGTACATAATTTTTGTATATTTTGACAAGGGAATTATCTATGCTTATAAAGTTACCTATGCTTACTTTTTAAGCTTCTGGATTACATAATGTCATCTCCTGGAAAAATGGAACTCTTTGATAAAGAAACAGGTGGATACATAAATTTCTGTCACAAGATGCATTACATGCATAGAAGTACTTGTTTATTAGATTATGGGGTTGACTCGAAACTCTTTTACTCAGGTTTATTTGTACATCACTATAGATTTAACTATGCATCGACATCAACGGCCATGGATTTTCTTTAATAATGTGATACTTAAAAATGATTGTTTTTGTTGGGAACTTCATGCACTTCTAGTTTTCTTCATTTGAGCGATTTGTACTCTGTTTAATATTTGTAGTAGGAGTTAACTTTTTAGAGGTTGTCATTTTGGTTCGATACTGCTTCGTTTACCTCCTCTTTGTGGAAGTTTACTTTTGTAGTTATTTATGTCATTGGCTATTGATGTAGCAAAAATCTATTGATAGCCAGAGATACAATCATAATTTTCTGACGATATATTGTCGTTCACTTAACCATAAGATGTTACACATGAACCTTAACATCACCATTTTTCCTCTTACATATGATGTTTGGTTTCCTCTTTGATTTCTCTATTTTGGGTATCGATGCACTATAATATTTAAATTCAGTAATGAAACATGAATCTTTTTATTTTGCCTGTAGGACCTGATGGAATTTTGTCTGAGGCCAAATGGCTTCTTGATTTGGGTCTTCTACCAAATACGAACTCTGCAACTCGTGCAATCGGTTATAGACAAGTATGTTATTAACTTGTTCATATATTATAGCTGTCTTCGTACGCATGAACTATAGACCAATGAATATGTTTTGACGTAGCTTAGTAAATATTGTGTTAATAAATGGGTTCTTACCATTTTTTATTCTCTTTATTGTCTCCCTGTTATTATTTTTAATATAATTGTAGCTGGTAAAATTTGGATGAATAGTTTCATCTGAGGCTTTTGAGTGTGATGTTGTTCATTTGGCGCATAAGTGATTTTAGTCAACACTAGCAATGCTAATATTATTCGATATTCATTAATTTCAGGCAATGGAGTACCTTTTGCAGTGCAGACAGCAAGGGGGTAGTACTTCTCTTGGAGAATTTTATGCTTTTCTATCCGACTTTCAAAAAACATCTCGGTAACATTTATCTACATCGCTCGTTTATTAGAATTGTTGTTCTTGAGGTAATACATCAAGTCAGCAAAACTGAATTTGCTTAGTTAGTGTACTCTCTCTATGCCGTCCAACCAGGGGATTGCTAATATGGAATGTATTGTTTGGAAGAATTGAAGCAAAAATGCTGAAATCACATTTTCTTGCAAAATTTTAGAAAAATGATTATAAAGAAAATAGTTCTTATCATATTCCTTTGTTTGAATGTGTATAACACACATAGTAGATTTCGGTTCACTTCCAATGACAATATCCCTTCTTCTTGAAAATATTTGACATATAATACAGGAGACTCTGACCCTGAGAACAAGAAACTTCTTAACTAATTACAAGAAAGTCTTCAACTTATTGAACGTCTTTCTATAATTTCACCCTGTAATTTAACCCAGCAGTATATATGTCCTACTAGCCGTATGCTTACCTATAAAAGAGCCAAACTGTGTTGAGTTGTTTTGTATAATTCTACTGCCCCCTTTTTTAATAAGAGGATAATATGGGAGACTCTTAGGGCCCAAATGGGGCTCGTTTCAACATCACATGATTCTAACATATACCTTGCCCTTTTACTCCCTTGCTAAGCAGAAGAAAATAAAAAAATTGAGCATTTAATGTCCGATTATTTTGGATAAAGTTGCTTTCATTCAACAAAATTTCTCCCTTTTCATTTGGTGCAGAAACTTTGCGAAAAGGCAAATGACGTGGTTTCGTAATGAACATATCTATCAGTGGCTAAATGCTTCTAAACCCCTGGTATGTACTTCAAAAGCAAGTAAATAATCTTCAATGCTGTTTTTCATTCTTTTACTTTGTCTTCAACTTGCTGTTGAGTAACTCTAACAACTAGTCAACTAAATAACTCATTGCAGAACAAGTGTATTTGTTTTTGCAGTTCAACATATGTGCCCGACCTTAATGTTGCATCTTATGCACATTTTCTTAAATACCATTTTATAATTGTTTTCATTTTTTGATATCATAGGTGAAATAACCAATATTGGAATAGGAACTTATTTCCCATTCTTTATTTTATTTCTTCCAGTTCCTTCAGTGTTTTCAGTTTCAACAACTTAAAAAAAAATAATTTTCTAACAATTGAGTTGTATATGAGAGCTGTTACAGAATAGTGTTTCACGATTGCGTTAAAATCTGCTGGCAGCAAGACTTACTAAGTCAGGCATAATGTGATTATCTTAGTTTGATTTTATATTATCTCATGACTATTGAATGCAGAAATTTTCTTGAGCAAATTTGTGGGTATATATTCTTTTGCAGGATATGATTCTGAACTTTATTTATGATGCATATCACGACGAAACAGGGACAATTGTTGTTCCTGATTCACTTAGAATGAAGAAAGATTCTAATCACAAAGAAGTCCGTCTGCTCAATGCTTACCGCCCTAATAATAGGTATGAACTCAAGATAAAATGAAAAAAATAAAGCCATCATTTTATTACAAGTAGCCTAACCAAACATGTTTCATTTGTGAAGGAATTTTGTGACCCGTGATGACTGTTCTCCTATCCTAGACTGGATAAGGGGACAAAACGAAGTTACGACTAGTGTTGTTTGAAAATTGGGTGGCTCCACTTTGTATCATTCAAAATTAAAAAAAATTTATTGACGAGCTTCACCTAAAATGTGAATTGAAGACTGTTTGGCCTTCGTCAAATTTCTGGCAGAATTCAGTGTTGGGAGCCGAATTGATGCCGTTGAGGGAAGATTTTATGTATTCATGCATACATTGTTCCTCTTAGCATTGATAGCAGAGTCATCCATAAAGGAATAAGAAACTACTGCAAATGGAAGTAATATGTTTAGTGTATTCATGTATACATGTAATTAAATTACACAGGCAATTTGTTTTATTTTTCTTCTGAAAGGAAACAAGAAGATTGATTTACCTGTGAGATGTTCATATCGGTGATGTCACCACTTGAAATAAAACTCTGAATTAGAAACATCAAAGTTGCCTCTTTTGTCTTTGTATCAGATGTGTAATTGAAATGCTTTAAACAATTACGCTACTGGGTTGATAATTTGATATTGCACACTACCCCCTCTAATTACTTAGTATTTAATTAAAGTAATTTGAGTGGTATAGTTTTATAATTGTTTACATTCATTCTTTTTGTTGGAAGCTGGTTATAGTTGCCTTAGTGTAAATAGATGAAACTGATATTTAGATTACACTATTATTACTGTTGTATATGATCGCTGAAAAAAAATGAAATGCACTAAGAAAAATGGAAAAATCCATTGAGGTTTATTCTCGTCTATATTATATTAAACAGCAATAAATAACTAAATATTCTAGTTTATTTTTCACACAAAAAGAAAGTAGTAAACTAAACTCATAATTCCATTGATAACCAAAACATTTATTACAATACTATCGGCAAGCCAAGCTTATGCACTAATAGTAATTATTCTTACATGGAAAATTCTGCTAAAACTCAGTTATTACGTATTACATCCAAGTGTGATATAGCTATTAAAATTCATGCCAAAAGTGTATATTGAATCATATCACTCTCTGTCTCTTATTTTGTTCAACGGCTCCTTTCTCCGCAGCAAATGATGTCCAGAGTCTGATGCTTAACACGAACAAGTTCCGAAACATTCGGAGTTACTAATGTCTGAGGGTGTGTCGGCTTAACATTAACACATATTGGGATAGTGAAATCATATTCTAGCACTCTATTAACTAAATTCCGCACCGTTATGTTAGGAATAAAATTACCATCATATGCCCTACCATTCGCTCCACATACACACTTCAATTTCGACACCAATATATGATCTCTAATGCATTCATCACAAAAGCTACCGAAACAACATTTACTAAATGTAGCATTTTTCATCGGTTTTTCGCACAACGGGCACAAAAGTTCAACAGGAAAACTATTAACAACGCGCGATAGCAATTTCTTCGAGGTTACAACGCCTTCCTTTTGGTCAGCCGAACTGCTTGTTGTGATCGTAGAACAGGAACTTGTTGAAATATGACAACCTGGAACGACAATGGGAGTAGTGTCGATGGGCATGTTTTTTCGGGTTCCGGGAACCCTTTGGATTAAAACAGAGGTTTGGGTTGGAATTAGCATAGAATTGTCGTAAGAAATGTTTGTCTGAGCATTAATCACCATGATATCAAAATCGTTACCAATACATAATCCAGTATTATTCTTGCCTTTATAATCTTTATATTTTAATTCAACTACTTTTGCTTTAAGTTCTGCAACTGATATAAAAGGGCCACTCACTGATATTGAATCATATGTTTTTTCACTCTTAAATTTAAAATATATTGCCATTCGTAACAACAGGATACAATATGATATTTCCCTAAAAGAAAGATTACAATATATATAACAATAGTACAGAATTGAATTGGTTTAAAACAATACAAGTAAAAGTCAAGAGAAACTTAACCCTAGCAGCGATTGATGGCAGAATCTTCAAATCAATTACAGATTGGCAGAGACTTCGAATCAATTGCAGAATCTGAGATTCTTACAAAAAAAAATCGAAGGCAAATTGGCAGAAACTCCAAATCAATCGCAGAACAAAGAAGTTGTCAATCGCCGAATCTCCGACTCGTGGAAAATGCCGTATTATGAAGAAACTGAGGCAGCAGCAGCAAAATCGACTTCGAATCCCAGAAGAAGCAGATTGCAAAAAATAATAGCGAAAGTTAGAATGAGTATTATGAAGCTCCGACTTTTGATATTTATGGAGAGGAATATGTAACGCGCCATTGAACATGAAGGTGCTAAGAAATTGACGTGTATTTTTTAGTCAAATCCAATGGCGAGGCGCGTTTCAGGTTGTGCCAATTTATACCGTGGTTTGAAGAACAGCCTGGCCAACGTTTATATGATAAATTGATACTGAAAAATGAAATCTAAAACAATAGGTGAAATATTAAGTGTTTATATTTTGACCATAATTAATTGATTTAATAAATTTTAGGTGAAATAATTTTGTATAATTGTTAGGAAATTTTAAAAAAAGTCATTTAAAATGATTTCTGCTCATCCCCACCTAAATTAAATATTTAAGGCCCTATTCTCTTCAACTTCTGAAACTTGAACTGAACTTAGCTGAACTGAACTGAACTGAACTTAATGGACCTGAACTGAACTAAACTTAACTGACCTGAACTGAACTGAACTTAATGAGCCTGAACTTAATTGAACTTAATAATAAATATATTAATTAATTATTAAAATATTAGTATAAATTATTAATAATCATTAAAAAATATTATTAATAACTACCTATATAAAATAATTAATAAAACAATTTTAATACCATTAATAATAAAAAATTTATAATACGTAAATTCATTTAATTAAAATTTTGTTATTCAAATAATAATTATTGTTACAATTATATGTGAGCTAATAATAATTATTATAATATATTGTAGTTTGGATTCAAATTATCACTTATATTGGATTACAAAAACGTAATAGTTGTTTTAATTGATAAATATTTTTATTTTATTATTCCATAACACATTTTCTAATTAATTAATACTATGATTATAAATAAAAATATTATTATATTATAGTTACATTAATACTATTATTATATAATAACAATAGTAATTATAACTATTTAAAAATTCTTTTTACTATATTTATAATCAATATTAACTACATTAAATAATAATTATTTTTCTATATTAATATTTTAATTATTGTTCTTCTTTTTATTATTATTACCATTAATTTTTATTAAAGATTAATTAAAATAATCATTATTAAAATTAAAATTTATAGACCTGAACTGAACTTAATTGATCTTAACTGAACTGTATTGAACTTAACTTAGCTGAACTGAACTAAACTTAACTGAACTTAATGGACGTGAACTGAACTTAACTTAAATGAACTGAACTGAACTGAACTTAACTGAACTGAACTGAACCAAATTGAAGGTGAAGAGAACAGAGCCTAATCGATGTATCAATTTGATTAAACTCAGTTGATTAGGTGAATTAATTTTGATAATAGGTGAAAAGATAAGTCTTATGTGAGTAGTAGTAATGATAAGTTAATTACTTTTACGCTAATTAATTTTAGTGAAATTGGTATGAAGTCATGTTTGTGCAAAGTATTCACATTTTTACCTTCCAACTAATTTTTGCATTATATAAGTTTTTGTAAGTTTAATTTTTTCTCTATGCGTTCTATATAAATGGTTTCAACCTTCACTGCCATCATTTTCTCTGTATTGATTTTCCCTTCTCTGTATTGATTTTCCTTCTCTTCTCCGATTTCGTTGATCCGAAATTTTTTTCAAGTTTCATCTTCTTCGTTTAATTCAGTTTTGCTCAACCCTGCAACTCTTTTGAATAAGTTATTTTCTATTTTTTAGTTTCAAATTACGATTAGGTTTTTATCTATTTTTATATTTGATTCGATTTTCATTTTGAATATCTTTAGATTTGTAACGTTGTTGTCTTATTCCTCTTCGTTTTGAATCTTTTAAATATTTGTTGTAATTGGAAATTTGAATTTTTGTTTTGATTCAACAAGATGCAAGGTCTTCTAGTTTGCACATAAGGTGTTTGATGAATTATCTGACTAGTATAGAGATAACAATTGAAGATATTTTGCATTATTTTTTTTTTCTTTTTGCATATTAGGTAGCTACCTGGTAGTTATCAGGTAGGAAGTTGATAGTTTTTTTAATTCAAAATTTTAATTTTTTTATAGCTTTTGAATTCTATTTTTAATTGATAACGATAAAATATATGGTTCCTACCACATTCCTACCACGATCCTTCCAATTTCTTACTAGGTGTTAATGGGTGAACAAACTGCCAACGAAATATAAGGTCCCTCACTAGATTCCAACAAGATCTTGATGAATGAACAAACTTCCAACGAAATATAAGAATCCTACCATGTTCTTACAAGATATTGAAAAAAATAAGTTTTTGAAGTAATATGGTAAGTATCTGGTAGGTATTTGGTAAGAAACTTGTATGTATGTGAATTTAGTAAAAATCCTTCTTCATATGTACATATATGTTATGGTGATAAACTTTTACATGTATTTGTGTTACCTATCACGTTCCTACCACATTCCTACCATATACTTGCATTATTATTATTTTTAGTATCTGGTAGTTACTTGGTAGCAATCTGGTAAGAAGTTGATAGTTTTCCGAATTCATAATTTTTTATAGCTTTTGATTTTTGTTTTTAAATGATAACAATGAAATATATGATTCTTACCAAGTATTGATGGATGAACAAACTTCCAATTAAATATAGGGAAATTGTAAAAAATGTAGGGTTTGTGAAACTTATTTACATAAATACGTTCCAACAGACTATTTGCATTGTATAACCAATTTTAAGTTTCATTTTTCACTCTATACGTTCTATATATATACTGTTTTATCAAGTTTCAGTTGTCTCCTCTTTTATGTTTCTTGCGTTTCTTTCCACTTCCTTGTTTCGATTCTTCCCGATTTTCTCTATATCGAAGTTTCTGCTCTCTGCAATTCTTAAATTCTCTGCATAATTCCAATTTTCTAGCTTTATATCAGGCTTTTTCTTTCAATTGAGAATGAGGATCCATGGAGTTGAAATCTATTGTTGCCGATAGATTCAATTTGTCTCTTTGCGTTTGATTTTATCGTTAATTTGTAGAAGGATTATGCAATTTTTGTGTTGTAATTGATGTGAGGATTTTCACTGGGCTGTATAAATGCACCAAGATGAGACTCATCCACTATGTGTTTTGTGAAGATGCCTAAATGAATTAATAAAGAAACATACTGTATATATGTTTGTAAATTTAATAAAGAGGAGTTAAAACAAATATTGGAGAAAGTTGAAAAACACAGATTGAAAATGGAGGAAGTGATGGCTAATTTAATTATAAATTCATCTACAAATTCTAATTTTAATCACTCTCATCGATCTTTGAAGCCTGTTCTTCAAAGTATTCCTGAATTTAATCAGCTGATTAGTTTTAATTAATTATCTTACATTTTTTTATCACTTTCTAATGCATTTTCATTATTTTTCAAGATTAATTTTACACAACTTGTTCTTCATACCAGTTTCCTACCAATTACCTACCACTTTTTTTGCTAGTTTTAACATTTTTTATTCTTCATACCAGTTTCATACCTGATCTTACTATTTTGATTCAATATTTGTAGAGATTTATCTTACATGTTCTAATCACTTTCTAATGCACTTTTATTACTTTTCAAGATTAATTTTGACACAACTTAGTCTTCATACCAGTTTCCTGGCACTTTCTTATTAGTTTTGACATTTTTTATTCTTCATACTAGTTACATACCAAATTCCTATTATTTTGATTCAATACTTTGTAGAGCTTTATCTTACACGTTCTAATAAATTTCTAATACATTTCATTACTTTTCAAGATTAATTTAACACAATTTGTTCTTCCTACAACTTTCTTACTAGTTTTGACATTTTTTGTTCTTCATACCAGTTTCCTATCGGTTACATACCAGTTTTGTATTGTTTTGATTCAATACTTTGTAGAGCTTTATCTTACATGTTCTAATCACTTTTTAATACATTTTTATTACTTTTCAAGATTAAATTGACACAACTTGTTCTTGTACCAGTTTCCTACCACTTTCCTACCGCTTTCTTACTAGTTTTGACATTTTTTTTTCTTCGTACCAGTTTCATACCATTCACACATTCTAATAAATTTCTAATACATTTCATTACTTTTCAAGATTAATTTAACACAATGTGTTCTTCCTACCACTTTCTTACTAGTTTTGACATTTTTTGTTCTTCATACCAGTTTCCTATCAGTTACATACCAATTTTGTATTGTTTTGATTCAATACTTTGTAGAGCTTTATCTTACATGTTCTAATCACTTTCTAATGCATTTTCATTACTTTTCAAGATTAGTTTGACACAACTTGTTCTTTTACTAGTTTCCTACCACTTTCCTACTAGTTTTGACATTATTTATTCTTCATACCAGTCCTACCAATTACATACCAAATTTCTACTATTTTAATTACTTTGTAGAGCTTTATTTTACACGTTCTAATCACTTTCTAATGCATTTTTTTACTTTTCAAGAGTAATTTGACACAATTCGTTCTTCATATCAGTTGCTAGTTTTGACATTTGTTATTCTTCGTACCAGTTTCATACCAGTTACATACCAGATTACTACTATTTTGATTCAATATTTGTAGAGATTTATCTTACATGTTCTAATCGCTTTCTAATGCATTTTCATTACTTTTCAAGATTAATTTTGACACAACTTGATCTTCATACCAGTTTCCTACCACTTTCTTATTAGTTTTGATATTTTTTGTTCTTCATACCAGTTTCATACCAATTAGATACCAGATTCCTACTGTTTTGATTCAATACTTTGTAGAGCTTTATCTTACACATTCTAATCATTTTCTAATGCATTTCATTACTTTTCAAGATTAATTTAACACAATTTGTTCTTCATACCAGTTTCCTACCACTTTCTTAATAGTTTTGACATTTTTTGTTCTTCATACTAGTTTCCTATTGTTTTGATTCAATACTTTATAGAGCTTTATCTTACATGTTCTAATCACTTTCTAATGCATTGTCATTACTTTTCAAGATTAATTTGACACATATACTAGTTTCCTACCACTTTCTTACTAGTTTTGACATTTTTTATTCTTCATACCAGTTACATACCAAATTCCTACTATTTTGATTCAATACTTTGTAGAATTTTTTTTACATGTTGTAATCACTTTCTGATGCATTTTCATTACTTTTAAGATATAATTGTTTGTTTATTGCTATGAAGATAAACTTTTGACATGTATTTATGTTACCTACCAAACTTTCATAACAAATTTGACACAACTTGTTCTTCCTACCAGTTTCTTACCAGATATCAAACAGTTGAAATTTTTTTTTTGAAAAAGTATATCATAATGGATGGCGTTTCAAAGATAAAAATGAGATGAATAAAAAACTCTAAGCATCGTGTCAAAAAAATGAACGGTTTGAGAGATAATGGCGAAATAAGATAAGAAAATTAAAAAACAAACGTAAAAGATAAGGGAGGTGAACCCAACAACTTTGGAACGTATAGAAAGTAAATAAGAAACTTAATTAGTCAAATAAATTAGGATACAAAACTTGGGCTGAAATTATTCCTAACTTTCAACCAATTTATAAAATTTTCCCTTAAATATTTAGTTTCTATCAGGTTCCTACCACATTGCAACTAGGTTCTTACTACATTCCTACTAGATATTGATGAATGAACAAACTTTTAACGAAATATAAGATTCCTACCACATTACTATGAGATTTCTACCAGATATTGAACAAAATAAGTTTTTGAAGTGAGCTGGTAAGTATCTAGTATGAAACTTGTATGTATGTGAATTTAGTAAAATCCTTCTTAATATGTACACATATGTCATATAAATAAACTTTTACATGTATTTGTGTTCCTACCATGTTCCTACCACATTCCTACCAAATACTTGCTTATTATAGTTTTTGTGAGTATCTGGTAGCTACTTGATAGCTATCTGGTAGGAAGTTGATAATTTTTCGAATTCGCAATATCATTTTTTATTATTTTTGAATTTTGTTTTTGAATGATAATAATGACATAAATGGTTCTTACCGGGTTCCGACAAGTTTCCTACCAAATGTTGATGGATGAATAAACTTCCAAAGAAATATAATGTTTCTATCAGGTTTCTACCAGATTCATACCAAATATTGATGGATGAACAAACTTCCAATGAAATATAAGGTTTCTACCACGTTCATACTAGATATTGAATAAAATAAGTTTCTGAAGTTATCTGGTAGGAAACTTGTCTGTATGTGAATTTAGTAAAAATCTTTCTTAATATGTGTTCGCAAGGTTTTAACTCTACTGACTCTGAGAATTTATATTTTATAAAGAAGCCAAAAATCTTGTCTCCCACTTTCCTACCAATAAGATAAGAGTTCAAAATACGAACAGGTGTTGTCAATAACGCTTATCTAAATAGAAAAATGGTGACCACTGCAAGTATACAGTTACGATGTAGTTTTAAAAGATATCGATTCTACAGGGAAGGAACTAGTTCTAAAGATCAACAAGAGGAATGGAACAAAAGAAAATAATGTAATTTATTTTGGAGGATTGGAATGATGGATGGATAGACAAATGTATGAAAGATTAGAGAAGATAAAAAGTATATAGATATTCCCTACGAATAAGTA
>CATIWQ010027820.1:0-10575 GCA_949673415.1 Euphorbia schlechtendalii
CGTGTGTTTTAATTTCCTTTTTGTATGCATGACGAGATTTCAGGTTTGTGGATATGAGTCGAATACCCAGCTCACTGCATACACGAGTCCAATGCCATCTGGTAGGACTCCAATGGTGAAAGGTGAAATCTGCGATAATTCAAAACAAAGAGCTTGTGGTTTACTCAAATCCCTTGCTATGTCAAAGTACGTATTGCTAACAAAAATGGTGTAGAGTGAGAATGTATAATTTTTTTTTACGTAAAAAGGAATTCAAACTCCTAAATATAAATACTTATGTTAAGGTTAGTTTATCAGTATAAGAAATATTTTATACTCACAATCAAGTTATGTGCATGTGAAATTCCAACACACACTTTCGCTTCCATATCTCATTGTGTGTGAATTACAACATTAAGTATTCCATCAACCACTTGTTTGATACGTGAAATTTCAACCAATGTATGTTCGTTTCAGCAAACAATATATAATTGTATAAGAAAAGTTTGATTATACTTTTATTGATCGGGCAAAATATATTACACTCTTTGAATGGCTTAATCTAGAAAGAACTAAACATTAAAATCTACATTTTATCTCTAACACCGTATAACAAACTCTTCAAAGTTAATACATAGCAAAACATATATACATTATAAAGAAATCTTATGCTTTACGTATACAGGACTTAAATAAGCATAATCTATAACTCAAATACTTTTTTGGTGTTTGGTTTAAAATTTTCTATTTGATATGTGAAGTATTTACTTTTGCTTATTAGGTACCTAATGTATTCACTATATACCTATTTGATGCATGATCTATTCAATCTTAATACATTAAATGCCAATCTAGCAACACAAAAAATGTGAAATAATTATATTGTCATTTAGAGATAGAATATGTTTCGTTTATCGCATAAAATTGTCTACCTTTAATGATCCATTTTGTTGGAAAAAAATTCTCTGTTCTCAATTGATGTCTCCATGTCTGTCCCCCAAAACAAAAAATGCCATGTGTCAAACTTTTATTATATTTTAATTAAAAAAGTAGGAGAGATAAATTAATAATTATTAAAATATAATAAAAATTGACACGTGTCATATTTTGATTGGGGGGACAGGCATGAGGACAGAGGATTTTTTTCCCATTAAGTTATCGTATTAAAAATAAATATCTTATATATCAAATAAATAAAAACTGAATACGTTAAATATCAAATAATCAATTTTAATAAATCAGAAAAAAAAATTGGAGTTATAAAACTTTTAAAAAAAATTCTATGTCTTGACAGGTAATTGGAATTAGCCACCCAAAATGATGTCGAGACACTTTAAAAATAGCCTAATAAACCATCGAGCAGGGGCATTAATTAACTTGGAGCTAATACAGTTCATACTGTGTGTTTGTTATAATAACATAAATATATAATTGATGAAAAATTATTATTGAAATAACAAATGAGACTAGACTAGCCATGCCAGCGGTCCTAAACTTTTTGTTCAGTTTATGCAAATGGAAGCTTCATATGACAAAAAATTATACAAAACTGATCCGAAAACTAGTTAAGCATAATTTTACTATGATTTAGAGTCTGTTGACACATGTATTGAATGGGTATGTACAAAACTTCACAAAAAAAAATTTATTGGTTAGAAACGAAGATGCTGAAAAAAATGGGGTGGTGACACGTAGATAGTAAAGGTAGGCACCGCCTCATTGATGAAATAGTGAAGTATGTGGAGATGTGAGAGAATAATAATAATAACAATAATGTGAAGATAAGAGATGAGTGATGGATTTTGTGTTTGAATGAATATATTTGGTGACAAGTGGGTTGGACATGTGGAATTGTTATCATTCCTTCCATACATCTTTTTTTAAATACTATCTCAACCAAAATTATGTGGTAAGGGTACTTCCCACTCGTATTAAGTATGTCCATAGTCAAATCTCTATTCTTTGATATTGACTTTGGTTTTATACCTCCCTTCTCATTCACTCCTCTTCATGTTGATTTTAGCCTGCCTAGTAATCATATAAGCTTCGCACAAATAATAAGCATCTTAATTCATTTAATTAGAAACAGTACTTTTGTGTAATGTACATGATAATGGAGAATGATGGATGAACGAGTAATGGGTGTAATTAGGGAATTTGGATTGAAAGCATATGAATATTATTATTTCCATTTATCACTCATTTATATTCCCATATAAAGAAAGGCCCCCCACCTATCATTAATATTTACCCATTTTATATTCTTTTCTGGTTCTCCATTTTTGGAACATTGCCATATTTTTACCTTACCAAATTTAGATATATTTATAATTTATGAATTGTTGTTTGAGAAAATATTATAACCTCATTTTCATGTCTTCTTGGATGTTTTACATTGAAAAATTTGTCAGTTTTCAGGGAAAAAATAAAATTGGAAAGAGAATGAAAAGGGAAATTTTTTTGTCACATAACAATTTTCAAAATGAAAGATGCAAAGACACATCGAAATAGTTCAAAGGAAAAGACAGGTATATAATTGGACAGAAATAATGGAGGATAGAGTTTTGAATAATGTTATCATACAAATTATGAAGAATGTCATGTTTACATCTCCGCCGTTCAAAGACAAACTAAGCAGTCCCCACTTCTTCATTTTCTTGTCCATTCAATGGCTGTTTTATTTTAAAACTAAGTAACTTTTACTGCAAGTGTCGAGTGCCCTATTATAGTAGCGGTTTCATCTTTGATGGCCATAATTGGATGCCCTTTCAATTTTGTGGTAGCAGGAATTACCCAATATAACTTATATTTATTTTCTTTCTGGCAGTCGGGAGGGCACTTACCTTCTCATAACATGTTTCCGAGAAAAAAAGTTTCGTGGTTTCTATTCACGCACGTCAGTGGCAAAACGAAAAATAGCATTAACAAGTTTAGTTTTCAGATATATGTTTTTCAGCAAGAAGCGATATTAATAACTTTTTTTTGTGTGTAATCAATTAGGCTTATAATAGAACTTGTTCGCTCGAAAATTTGTAACAGTGTTGATTTGCTCCTCTTTATTTGTACGATGCCATGGTGTAAATTTACGAGTTAATCACAGTATGATTAGTTTTTGTTGCAAAACTGGGAAGGAAATCCTGAGAACATGGCATTATTAAAAGAGTCGCGGCTTGGATTGTGAAAATCATTGTCTCTGAAACCCATATAGAAAATACAGTGCTAAGGTACTCAGCCTGATTTTCTGAATCTTTCAAACTCTGGCTTTTTATAAAATCTACCCAAGAAAATTCACAAGTACTTTTTTTTAAGTTTGTCAATAATATATTAGGTGTAAGTTGTATCTCATTTGACAACTCATATTGAATATGTGTGAGACCAATTGGGTCAGGCTCTTACTAAATACATTTGTAAGAAGAAACGATAAATTCTAAAAAATAACTAAACATCAAATAAGTTTATCTCAAAGAAGATGCAAGTCTCTTGTATCAGGTTGTTGGAATTCTGTTAAAGGTAAAAGGAAAATTTTCTGTACATATACTGAAAATGGAGATATATATCATGGGGTTAGTGTCACATGAATGTACTTTTTTCAGGTTGTTAGAAGGTTACAGAGATTGTACCCCTTCCCTTACGGGGTTGTAGTTATTATATTTACTTAATTGTAACATGATGAAAAGCTGTTTCCAAATTAATATATCTTTGTGTAGTTCATAGCTTAATGAAATTTGAGTTGAGATTTCAATTTCGAGAATCACGTCTATTTAGATGCATATGAAAATTAGTTTCTTTTATATGAAAAAATGACACACAACATACATTTTACATATATTTTAATAAGGCTCGGAATATTACAAATTTGAATTCCACTAACACATGTTGAAATATGTTACGAGTCTTTTTTCCATATAAAGGAAAAATAGGTTCTGGTAAAAAAGGATAAAAAAATGGTAATAATGTAATATGTGAAAGGGTAAGGAATGGTATTTGTAGGTTGTTATGCAGCTATAAATAGAGGGTATAGTTTGGTGTTAAAGGTCACACCTTCAGCTTCAATTTCCTTGTAGTTTATATATTATGTATCCTCAGCCTCTTGCTCTCTCCATATCTACTTACAATTCAATTGTCTTTCCTTTTAAGGAGAGTGCAATCTTTTGTTTCTTTGATTACTATATATAATTTATTAGATAAAGAGAGGGAGGGGTTTATGGTGTTGACAGAAGATAGAGAGCACAGATGATAATTTGCAAATTGGGATTCCAAATTACTCCTTTGTGCTCTCTATGCTTCTGTCATTACCTTCTCTTCATTTCTTCTTCCCCTCTATTTCTAATTCATGTCTTCATTTCCTTAATTAATTCATATGATATACCGATAGAGTTATACTATGATTTTGTTTGCTTTATATAAAATATCTTCTGAATTTTTTTATTGTTCTTTAGGTCCCTAATTATACGATCATGAAGATTACAACTTTGAAGCCTATGCACTCCAATTTGGTATACTTCAATATATACTCTTCTCTATATTGCATGTTGATTAATTCCAACGTTTTGACTTAAAAATCGAAATTCATTGTAACATATAAAGTTTACGATAATCATGGCATACAATATATATAATAGATCCAAGTGATCCATCTTTTATGTTTACATTAATTAATTGCAAAATTACTCTATTAAAATTAGGCGTTATACTGTATTTTAGTTCTAAATAACATTGAATATTTTGTTTTATTTCTTTTTAAAGAAGTTTAGGAGCAAAAGAGCATCACCCGTTCATGGCTACAAAGAAACCTGAAAGACGTTTGAGAAGACTAGCATATTACTCCGCCTGCAACTTGTGAAAACAGTCGTGAAATTTGAAGGCAAGCTTAAATAATAACTCACCTTGATAGATGAATCTTCTCTTGTAAAAAGCATAGAGGAGAGGGACTCTCACATTTTCTGGAAAAGTCAAGTTTCCTGTAACTGTTTAGTGCTGGGAAAATATTCTGTATAATTAAATTAAATAAGAGAAAAATTTAAAATCTAAATTGATCATCTGAATATATCTCAACTTTTCTAATTTGGCCTATAGATTTGATATAAAATTAATTCAATTCAGTTTTTCCACGAAATGAGAAACCCCAACCCAATTAAGCTTACACTTTCAAATATGATATGTATATATATATTACAAAACCTCACTCTCACTCTTTTATTATTCCTCTCTCTTGTGTATTTGTGTATATGTGTGTATATGTATATATATATGTGCGTGTATATATATATATATATATGTATGTGTGTATATATATATATATATATATATATATGTATATGTGTATATATATATATATCAGACATGCTAATCAATTTGGAAAATCATGTTGAATTTGAATTTAATGTATAATTATTTTAGATATTATTTTATATTTAGAAAATAATTTATTGAAATAAAAAGATTTTAATAGATATGATTTGATTTAAATAGATAGAATTAGATTTAAAATTTGATTTAATATTTTATTTATTATATTTTTGTAAGCTTATAAATAGATATTCATTTCTATAATAAATTTTTTTTCATAAATACCATACATCTATGTATTTCAGGGTACTGCATTTGCAGTATTACACTATATCTTTTTTATTTTTGTTCATTTCATATCAATAAAAAAAAAGCCAACAAATCAATCGAGTTCCATTCAACATCTTTGTATTTATAAACCTATAAATTGAAATAATTTCAATTCACAATTAACTCCTAATATTCTTCATTCTAATGTTTTTTCCTTTTTAAAAATGAGCCTGTCCAGAGATGCGTCAAATCAATCATTTTCTCGGCAATCAGTTCAACCCCTTCTGCTTTTGTCAACGACTTTATTAAGAGGTAATATAGTAGACTCTAATTTTGACAATTTTACGATTGCAGCTTGTAAACAAAGCTTACAATGAGCCCGCTCTCTAACGACTGGTTTGGAAATTTATATTTTCTTTAAACACGATTCGAGTTTGAATATGTAAAGTTCAAAATTTTATAAACCTAAATTTGATTTTTATATAAATATCTGAGTCATGTATTTAATAACTATTTTAGAATTTATATATTATACTATTACAGTTTTATATTTAACTACCATAAAGTAAAATAAATATTAAAGACTTTAAATGAAAAATGCAATTACATGAAAAAATTTGACATGTATATTTTATTTTTTTACAAAAACATGTATATTTTGTTAGTTTGTTCATTTTGTATAATAAAAATTTAAAATGAAAAATATTTGTGAACTTGGGAATGATCTCGTAAGTTCGAACCCAGTTCAAAATTCTAAAATATGGATTAGTCTTGGGTTGGTATATTTAGTTAAAAACCCGCCCAACTAAGGTTGTAGCATGATACTCACCATTTCATGTCTTTTTAGGATTTTAGAAAAAATTCAAAATAAGTGTCGTTTTTGGATTTGAATGCAGAATTGTAAACATTTTATTCGATGCTCATTGAAAATGATAAGAAGAATAGGGTATCCAATCAACTTTAATCTCAACAAAAGTTACTGGATAAATAAGTATTTTTATTACTTTAATTAATGTGATCTTGATGGAGTATTTTCTGCTGTCCCCCTTTAATTGTGCCCTTGTGTGTGACCCATTCAAACCTTGCCATGTGGCAAAGAAATCCCAATCAGCTAACTGATAATTAACGTTAACGTTAACTCTCATCATGGAAACAAATAACTTCCCCAACCCAGTGATAGTTTCCTGATCAGATACTAATTCTGAACTTTTCTTCCAATTCTATTCATCGATCAATTATATGTATTCCAAATCTATGAATACTTCAATTTATCATTCTAGTTTTCTTCTTCTTCTTTTCCTGTCATCCAATTCTCCTCTATCAATTTTTTTTATTTCAATGGAAGATCTAGACTATCTATCATCGATCAACTCAAGCAGCGAGTCAGTCTCCATGGAGGTAAAATCTTTTTTATTTGTCATGTTATTGTTCTTTCTTTAATCTGTCATCTAAAAAGAGGCATGTGAAATTGATTGTAATCTGTAACTTTATTGTATAAAGAACTAATCTGTTTGAAGTTATAAGGTGAATTAATTATTTTATGAATGCAGAAAACGTCTTATGTATGTTGTTAGTGAATTGTAGATAATAATTCACGAAAAGTGGGAGTAGTGATTGTATTTGTGAGCATTTGGTGCAACTGAAGTCTGTTATATTGATTCCAATCTCTATTTCTTCAATTTCATTCAATTGTGTAGAGATTTACACTTAACTCAATTAGTAGAGGACAAATATGATACAAGTTTGGTTTATGAGTTTCATTACTTAAGAGGGTCATGGGTAATTATCTCACTATTACTAATGAAGAAGAGTAAATTACATGCTATACCTTCAGTAGAATAATGAAGATAAACTTCAATTGAAGCTTCCATTTATGAGACAAGAACGCATTAACTCAACTAAATAGTAGTTCTAATGTCCAAACACTTATTCTGCTTACTGAAAGTTGAAATTAAGTGTAAAGTATTACAAATTCTAAGCATTTGAATTGAAATATGTATAACACTTCAATTTGTTTGCAGGAAGTTGATGGTGAAAATTCTAAAAAAGCTAGTGATAATTGGAACGAAGAAGAATCACAATCAGCCAGCAAACCTTGTGATGTTGACTCTTTTCATGCACAGATGTGTCAGGACTGGATTCCGGTAATTGGTATGCAATTTGAAACTGAAAAAAATGCACATGAATTTTATAATCGATATGCATATACATTTGGGTTTGGTACCAGGCTGAGTAAGTCACATAAATCTAGCACTGGATTTTTGAGAGATAGATTATTTGTTTGCTCAGCTGAAGGCAAACGTGAGAAGAATAAGAGAAGTGTGTTTGTCAAAGTTAATCGTGCGGAGACAAGATTTGGTTGTCAAGCGAGAATGAAAATTAAGTATGATTTCTTGAGTAAAAAATATGTTGTTTCTGAATTCATTGGTAATCATACTCATGTGACTTCGACTCCTAGTAAGACACATCGATTTCGGTCTTATAGAAAAATATCTTCAACACAAAGTGTTATGGCTGACATGGCTGAAGATTCAAGAATAACTCCAAAACAAACTCTTGAGTTATTTAGTAGACAAGCTGGTGGACGTGAGTATGTTGGATTTATTGCAGAAGATTATAGGAACTATTTACGTTCAAAAAGAACAGAAGAGGTGAAAAGAGGGGATACGGGTGGTGTGCTAGAATATCTTCAAAATATGCAATCAAATGATCCTAATTTTACCTATGCTATACAAGTTGACATAGATGATTTGGTAACTAATATATTTTGGGCGGATGCAAAGATGAAAGTAGACTGACTATTTTGGTGATGTTGTATGTTTTGACACCACATATAGGAAAAATAAAGAAGGAAGGCCATTTGCAATGTTTGTTGGTGTAAATAATCATAAGCAAACACTTATTTTTGGAGCTGCGTTGTTATATGATGAGACAGCTGAAACATTTATATGGTTGTTTGATACTTTTGTGCATACGATGTCAGGAAAGAAACCAAAAACTATATTTACTGACCAAGATCCTGCAATGGCCAAAGCTTTGGCTTCCCGATGGCCGGAAACAAGCCATCGGTTATGCATCTGGCATATCTATCAGAATGCTGCTAAACATCTTAAAAGTGTCTTTGAGAAGTTTAAGGACTTCGCTAAAGAACTTAGCAGCCTAATACATGACTATGAAGATGTTGAAGACTTCTTAATTTCTTGGCGGGAGATGCTTGAAAAGTACAAACTAGAAGATAACACTTGGTTGAGCCAATTGTTTAACGTGAAGGAAAAATGGGCTTTAGTATACGGGCGCACAACATTTAGTGCGGAAATTACTACTACCCAACGCAGCGAAAGTATGAATAATGCCATTAAAAAGTATGTGAGCTACAAGTATGATTTGTTGCGATTTTTCCGTCACTTTGAGAGGTTAGTTACAGATCGTCGTTACAATGAATCAACGGCTGATTTTAAAGCAAATCAAACAGCCCCTGCATTGTCATTCTCTGTGAAGATATTAAGGGATGCATCAAAAGTATATACACCAGCTGTTTATAAATGGTTTGAAGCTGAGTTAATTAAAGGTTATGATTGCACCTTGAAATTATTTACCGACATCGAATCTGTGAAGACATATGATGTGGTAGCTCACGGAAAAAAATTTCAGCATACAGTGACATTTGATTCAGCTAATAATACTATTGACTGCAGTTGCAAAAAGTTTGAATTTGCTGGAATTTTATGTTCCCATGCTCTAAAGGTTCTTTCGACTAATGATGTAAAGACAATTCCAAAGCAATACATTTTAAAAAGATGGAGAAAAGATATAAGAGATCAAATACCTAAAGTTCCTGCTCCAAATGCGTATGATTACGATGATCATAAGGGAAAAGTGGCAAAACGTTACAGAGACTTAGCTCGCTTACACAATGAAGTAGTTACAATCGCTGCTGAAACTGATGAGGTTTATGAAATTGCTTCGAATGGATTTCAAAGGACATTAACGGATATAAAGAATTATTTAAAGACTCGTCAAAAACCTCCTGAAGATACATCAGTGATAAATAATTTGACACATGAGATTTTCGTGGATGAGTTTGGTGATCATATAGTCAAAGGAATCAAGATCAAAGATAAAATTAAACGGAAGGAGGACTCTCTCAGACCAAAGAACGCGCTGGAGAAACTTACAGAGAGCAAAAGATCTAAGAAAGCTGCAAAATGTTCACCAAGGCATCACACTGAACCAGAGACAAATTATATTCATAAAGCGTCATCTTCACAAAATCAAATGAATATACAGGTAGGACATAATTTTACTAATGCATATGAATATTATTTTATTAATGCAATATTTATTTTTTTAAAAAATTCATTATGTTCTGTAACTTGCAGCATGGAATTCACATACTAGGTGGTTTGCCTTTGCACCAACAATTCAATTTTGTGCCTTTTTCTCCAAGAATGAATATAGCATCACCTATTGTACCCACAAGCACACAATTCATACCACAATATCAGCAGGTTCAAATTCTTTGTTTTTGTTATTTGATAATTTAGGTCATGATTGATTAATTCTTAATTCTATCTATTTTATTTGCCTCTGTTTATGCAATGTTACATAGATTTTAGGAGGCTCTAATGTTGGCGTATCTTATCGACAAGGGTCTATAATGATGAATCAACAGCCTCTCATGGGGAATTGGAATGGAATTACATCTACCAGTATGTCTTGTTCTTAACTTTATTTAACATAAGTTTCTACATAATTCTGAAAATAATGTGTTCAGTAATGACATGAAAGAAAACTTTGTTATTGCAGGCACAATTTCTACGGATGAACCTGAGTTTATGAAAACAACTGAAGAAAAAGAATGAATTTGGAAGTTTAGTTTGCTTGTAATAAGCTATGCATTGAAGCTGGATTACTCTATATTTTATTAAGATTAGATATTCAGTTCATTGATTTTTTCTTATTATTTAATTCACGATTGTGAAATTTGAATTTTTCTTAAAATTTATTAATCTAAATTTGTTCAGTTCACAAAATGAA
>CATIWQ010027867.1:0-19366 GCA_949673415.1 Euphorbia schlechtendalii
GAGTAGCTTGGTAGTTTGTTACATTTTCCTGAGGATCGATAACCTGGACAAAACCAGAACTATAACTTGTCAACGATAGGTACACTGCCTTAGTTGTGCGACTGCTAGTGTCAGTTTTACGCTTGCACTTAGAGTCCACCAGCGACGTTCTCATTTTGAGAATAGTAGTTTTTTATTTTTATAAAAGAGGGGTGGGAGTTTTGTAGGCAAGCAAGGAAACCAACTTAGTTAGGAATTTCGCCCCGAAATTTTCTCCTGCCCCAACCTTTTAACTTCTAGAGGGACACAGTATCTCTCCAGGGGTTTTTCAAAAAAAAAAAAAAAAAAGCTAAAGTGTTAGTTAAGAAATTTCAAGTTTCTAATCCTCAACCTTCAACGGTTCAAAAGAGTGTCGTGAATCATGAATATAAACTTAGAGGTTCACCTATATCTAGACATGCATGGTTGAAAATTCGATTACAATTGCGAATAATGCAGCTGCCTCCGATACAAGCTCTCTACAACCCGAGAGCGGTAATCCTTGGATTCGGACTTCACTTTCTTCAGATGATAGCCATTAGTATAAAAATCATGATGACAATTTATACTCGAGACTTTGTCGTAAGCAGATTAAGCATAGCTCCTCTTTACACTTGAGACGCAAAGCGTAAAGGGAAGCTCAACGAGCTCGTAAGAAATCAGTCAAATTTGTTTAGGTTTCATTTTCTTTTTTCCTTCATTTTGTTGTTTTTTTTTTTTCCTTTTCTTATAATAAATAGGGCCAGTAACTTTAGCGCTCAACGATATTCAAAACATCCTCTACTCTGAGGTGCTTTATTTTACATATTTACGGGAACAAATAAGTACTCATCAAAGATTGATGTAAAGAAATATAAAAAGAATTAATTGAGTCACAAGTTCTATGCAATTCAATTTTATAAATATTAGTTAAAAATCAAAATCTTTAACTACTTCTTTAATTAGATCAGAGAAGTTAAAGAGAAACGACAATGCTGGCAACTCTTTAAAAATCTAGTCAAATTTATTATTAAAACGATTACCCATTTGTATAAACCCAGTCAAATTATTAGAACAAATTTTGGCAATAAAGATAAATTTTAATTAATTTGTTTGCATTATGTGCCATGACCTAATCTTAGCCAATTTTAAAAAGAAATTGCCATGGTTATAAAATAATGACGCCACAATTAGCCACAATTAAAGCGAATTAAACAAGAATGCCAGACAATAAATAATGTTTATTTTTCCTATATCTTATCTAATGTATGTTTGAACGCTCTTATGTCTTCTTCATGACCTATTCAATTTCATCGATGAAATTTTACAATTAGTAAAAACTACTTTTTTCTGCTTTTTTATGTGCAAATAATCTATCAAATTTTTATATTTAGATTGTGATATTTTAAATTAAAAATTCAACTAATCAATTTAAACCATATAAAGTTGAAATAATTGATCATGAGAATGGTCTTATTAATTTTGTTTTTGAAAAATTTCTTTCGGGATCCAAATATTACTATTAAATTTATTAATATTCTATAAGTTATCTAGCTATGTAAAAAAAGTATTTGGATAATCAAGTTTATCAGAAGCACTAGAGTTAGCACTTCTATTTTAATATGTTGAATTGTCCAAAGACTAATTGTCAGTAGCCAAAAAAGTATTTTATTTTTGTTAATTATCAGCAAGACACAAATATATGTTCTTTGAGTCGGCAACTTGTCAACCCAAAAAATGATAGATATTGACCATTCATATGTTTTAGAGATTTCAAATATTGGGTATGTCTATATATTCTTGCATTAACTTAATAAAAATTTAATAGTAAATTCATATAATTAAAGGATATCATAATTTACTAAGTACTCTAAATTTTTACCTAATATGGAATTCAATCAACGCATGTTAATTGGTATATTCTTTCAATTGTCCAACTCTAGTTTAATGACCTTTATACCCTTTATCAATGGGCTATTTGTGAGAGTAAGGTCTCAAAGATTTCGACTGAGCCCAATACAAGTTTCTTTAAGAGAAGATAATTTCATAATTTTCATCGATCATGTAATTCTTTAAGAGAAGATAATTTCATAATATTCATCAATCATGTAATTTTAATATTTTGCTATATTTTGTCAATTCTAGTTGAATTTCAAAAATAGTACCCTGAGGCTTACATGATTTTTTTGAAAGGGGATTTGTGATTTCATGAGTCTAAAAGAAAAAGTTCAAGGTTTCGAACCGTTAGCAAAATAAGAAAATTTGACTATCATCGTTAAAGGTGATGATGTGGCAAGCAGTTTATTTTAAAAAATTAACATTTGTTCATCTACTTCATCAAACTAAACCCTAATTGGATTACAATTGTTTTTTTTTTTTTTTGTTCTTAATTTTTCACAAACAACGAAACACCAACAAACCCATTTCTCAGACACTCGTCTTCTTCCGCTTTTCGATCATTTCTACTTCATTTGCTTAATAAATAATGGGTCCTCTCTGTTTTGTGAAACTCTTTTTATTCCATTTTTTCTATTTGCAAAACAACAGATTCCTCTAATTTAAGATTTTGTTTTATTCCCTTTCCTCCTTTTTTTCTTATTCACATGAACAAATTGAAGAACACATGTTTTGGTGTCAATATCGGATCATAATTGCAATTCTTACGGTAATAGAGAGGTTTGGAGTTGGATTTGGGGTTCTAGGATTGTTGAATCGGGCCGAGAATGAGAGGGGGTTTAAGATTGAGGCTGAGGTTGGATATCAGATCCGTAATGGTGGCACCTCCGGTGGTGTTTCGAAGGAGACAAAGCCCGACATCGTGAATTACACTGTGAAAATTGAAATTGGGGGATGAGTTGTAGATGAGAGAAATAAGGAAAATAGATATGATTTTTAAGAGATAGGTGACCCATTGAAGAACTGGTGAAGGATGAAGAAGGTGAAGTGTTAAGAATGACATTATGGTGAACCTGGAATGCTCGTACTTGATCTTGACTTTGTTGGGGTTAATGACGGTGAATAACAAATGAATCAATCTGGCGGCACCGGCGGAGGTCGGACTGGTGGCAATGGCGGAGGTCGGTGAGGTTGGATTGGAAAGCTTAAGAGATTTTGCACATTTGTTGATTTTCAAGTTTAGTTGGAGGAAGAAGATGAATAAATTTTAATTTTCCAAAAATATCCCTTGCAACGTCATCATCATTAACATAGTCAGTTAAATTTCCTTGTTTTACTAACGACATGAAGCCTCGAATCCCCTTTTGAGACTCTTAAAATCACAAGTCTCCTTTTGAAAATCACGTAAATCCCATGATACTTTTTTGGAGTTCACCTCTTTTAAATAACATCCATTCTACGGACAAAAGCATACTTATGTGAGAATTCAATTCAACTGACTTTTACCAGTTTTGTTTTAAGAATTAAATTATTATAAATATGAAGATTGGTAATCTGTTTCCCGGATCTTGTGCCTGGCCCGGCCCGAGCCCGTTTCAACAGGTCGGGCTTAGACATTGATTTTTTTAAAAAACCCGGGCTTGGTTTTTATATAAATACCTAATCCGGCTCAAACCCTACCCGACAAATAGACCTGTTCGTTGGGCGGGTCGAGCTTGGCGGGCTTTTGACTAAAAATGTTAACCCAAGCCCATATTTAAGAACTTTGGGCTCAGATCAAGCATAGGTCGGGCTTACAAGGTCATTTTCAACCCCGGTCCAAGCCCATGAATATTTTTTATTATAAATTTTTTTATTAAATTAAATAGAATAAATATATTATAAACCAAAAAATGTTTAAATTTTTTAATATCATTGCATTTTTTGCTTAAAATGATTAATATTTAATAACATTTATTGTAATCAAGTATACAAATTTTAATAAAATAAAATATAAAATCTTAAAATAATTACAAATTTAATGTATAAATATATAATAGATAAATAAAATTATTCGTCGGGCCTGGCTTGGATATATATATAAAAACAAAGCCCGGCTCATAAATCTTCGGGTTTTGACGGGCTCGGGCTCGGGCTGGGTTTTTTTTAAATACTACTGTCCAAGCCCGGCCCTTTAAAGCTGCCCTCGAACAAGTCTACCGACAAATAATTTTATATATTTATAATATAATGTTACTAATATTAAATATTTTAAGTAAACAAAGCAATCAAGTTTAAAATATAACCATATTTTTACGTAATTTATGTTATTTTCTATTTATTTTAATTAAAAAATTTATGACAACAAAATATTCATAAGCTTGAAATGGACTTGTGAAAGGTAAGCCAAGCCCGAAGTTCTAAAGTATGAGTTTGGATCGAGTTTGAATATATATTTTTAACCCGTCAAACCCAGCCCAGCTCGTCTAACGAACATGTCTAATCCGGGGTGGGTGGGAATTTTTTTTCTCTTCAATATAAACGTAATTGCAAATATATATATTAGCAATGGGTTCACGATCGTGGCTTCTCAATTTCCATGAGATACTTGTATATGTGGTCATGGTTGTCTAGATTGAGCACTACTCCACAAGCCTTGTCGTGATTTTGGCGAAATTCGTGTTCGTGGCACGTTAAGACAAACAAATGTCCAAATTTTTAACTTTAATTAATTTGTCCTCACTATTAATCAGTTTATAAGGTGTAAAACGTAGCGAAATTCGAATAATATAATACAATGACATATTTCATGCTAATGCTATCTAAAACCGGTAGGATAATTTATAAATATATGCTGTTTTTTAGCCCATAACATATATGCCACTACGATTCTTTCTCTCTATCTCGATTTTCCTTTTGTTTGATTAACTTCAATTTTCCGTCAATAGATAATACCTTTTGATTTATTCCAAGAACCCCAAGATCATTAAATAATTTGAGATTGTTCACTTCCCCTGGATATTTTAAATATCATGAAATTTCCAGGACTACTTAAATTTCAGAATTTGTTAATTGTTTCCCCTCTCGGTTCCTTCAAAATTCACTAATTAACAACCCAAGGAGTAAATTTCAGCTTTTATGTACACTTTTACCGTTTTTCTAATCCAACAATTAGCTATTTTATGATTTTCATATTATTGAGGGTAAAAAATGACAAATATGTGTCATGATAAGCACTGGCAACACTGCTCAATGGTGAAACTTCCAACTTTAATTCAAAGCTAAAATGTATCTCAATTCTTAAAATAGGATTTTGTTTTGTTACTCGGATTCAAAATTGAAATAGATTAATTTTTAAAGCATTTGTTATGTCATTTTCTTTTATAAAAATATAAATTGAAAAGGTTGGGTTTCAAACTCGCCACTCTCATTCCAATTGGTTGCATTTATTAAGTGATTAGTAAATGATCATTTTTATGCTATTTTTGTATATTTAAATGTATTTGTTTAATTTAAGTATTGTCACGTTTTGTTTAAGTGAGCGCTTAAAGTAGGGCTCGGGTGATTTGGAATTGGAGCGGTCAAGCGCACCTAGTGTTTAGTAACACTTGATTTACCTAATTGATGTATGTATCCAGCATGTGTTCAGCCTACTATGTATAGATTTTAAGTCTAGGTTTCTCAGTTTTAAACATGCATTCAAACAAATTGCAGAAAAATAGATCCAAAACAGAAATTTTTACTTGTTTCTTGCTGGATCATTGACGGGTGCAATCAATGTAAGGTGCAATAGTGTTCTAGTGATTTTTATAGATCGACAAAAGAAAAGCGCCAAAGGTTTTACAAATTACAGGCCAAGACTTTAAATCTTTCACAAAAAATTAACGAATCAATGTTTAGAACAACTGAATCACTAAAACAACAGAGAAAAGACTAGAAGATCGTCGATTTCTTATTAACATAAGAAGAAATCACGAATGCACAGTAAAGCACAAAGGCAACAACAGCAGACTAACCAATAAATCTTAGGATCTTGATCTCCTAAAAAACGTCTCAACTCTCTGTCAACCAATTATCCAACGGGCTTCCTTTTGTTACGCTTTAACCGAAGTTGCCAAATACACAAGACCTTCTCTAGGTTTACGCCTTACCAGAAAGGAAGGAGAAACAAATAATAGGAAAAACGGATTTTGGTCTAGAGAAAGAAGCACAAAACTAAGGGGGAGTTTTTTTAAACTTAAAAGTCAGTCAAACCTGCTTAAAAGTAGAATTTTAAATTAAAAGCTACTCAATTTAGTGTTTCTCTAAACTCTTTTCAACTTAGAAAAGTTACTTTTTAGTAAAAAGTAAGAAGTAACTAATACTTACTTCTAGAAAGTGACTTTTTTCAAATCTACTTTTTGACCAAACAAATTACAATATTACTCCTATATTATATTCAAAACCCAATGCCCTTTCATAAAACATATACTTTATAGTCGTTTCAAGATTCAACAACTTAAAAGTGACTTAGAATTCAATTTTGAGAAACACTTTTAATAACTTAAAAATCGTTTTACAAAAACACTTACCTACTTATTTTTAAACTCCTTAAAAGTTAAAAAAAACACTTCTAAATTATAAGTCACAAGTTTGGAGAAACACTCCTAAGAGAAGAGAGAAAGTAATAGAAGAGAGAGAATTAAGTAGGTTTATATTGCTAGGGTTTGGGCGAGCTAGGCTTTCCAGGAGTAACAGTGGGTCTTTACAAAGTGGGCTTGAAACCTTTTAGAGGAAGTTATGCTAAGCCACCAAAATATGGGTCAACAGGTATATACAAATAATAAACCCTAATTTTAATTTCTCATTCAAAATTTCCACCGCCGCAATCTACTCTTCCTCTCCCTTCCCATTCTCCTATATCTCCCTCATTGATTTTTAAGATTTTCCTAGATCGTTCGAATATCTTCCACATTTTTCTTTTTCTCTTTGGGATCTTGTGTAATTCTTCTCTTGATTTACCCTTCCTAATCCGTCGATTTTGTCCGAGCTAGAGGGTTTGGGGATTCAATGACCCGTTGGTTAACCGTTTGGTTTTGCTTCGTTTGTTATTTTAATTTTTAAGCACACCTCAAGAATAGTGGATAGATATTACGAATGTTTATTCCTTAATTCACCGGGAAAAATGCAACAAAATGGTAATGCTTTGCAAATTTCTCTACTTTTTTATACTAATTAAGACAGAAGATATATCAGTAGATCATTTGAAATTAATGGGAACGAAAGTTGATTAGTGATATGGATACATAGATCTTGCTAAGATTGTTAAGATCCAAAAGAAAAATCATTTTTATCACGTTGTTGATTATTTCTAGCTAATTAATTAATTAAAATGTCATGCGCAGGTGTTTATAGACAAGTTCAAATGAAGAAAAACATCCTAGTTCTGTGAAGATTGCATAACGTCGCCGGCGAAAATTGTCATGTTTCTGGTTACATCAAGAGCTCCTCTTTGTATTTCTCAGTGGTAAAAAGTTGAAAAGACTATGAACAAAGTTGGAAATGCAGAGAGAAAAAAATCATGATCTCGACAATTGGAAAAATCGGACAAGTTTGTTTGGTCGGAGCTAAGCTTGAACTCCTCACAACCTTGTCAATATCGGCTGCCTACTGACCGGGGAAGGCCAGAAACTCTAAACCTTTTTCTTGGTGGCCTGATAAGCATTTCGAAGGCCAAACTAGGCCCTGCTTGGGTTATGTCACGTACAATGAATGTTGTTTGAATATTTAGAGTATTGTAGGACATTTAGACCCTGTTTGGATTATGTTTTTTTTATATGGTATGATACGATTCTAATTTAAATTAATTTTTGGTTGTAACGTTATTTTCATGATATGGTATGGATCTAACCATTATTGATATGGTAAATCTTTGAAATGGGATTCTTCAAATATGATAATTTATTTACTTGCTTTTAGAGTACACAGATACACGAATTTGACATTTTTCAGTGTCCTTTTCCGTTCCAATTTTCATTTTCTGTTACTTTATCCATGCTACATAGACTAAACGAGTCAAAACAAAGGATTGTAGAATTACTATCTTTTATTCTCATTAGCTCAGGCACTTTATCAAACCGTATAATCAAGTAAATACACAACAAGCCACAAGCCAAATCGAAGATGTCATGGTATTAAATTAGTAGATATTCACACAAACATCACCCATGACAGAATCAAACAGGCCCTTAATTGACACGAAAAAGCATGTGCACATTTAAAAAATTATATCTAAGGAGACATGAAATCATGGCAAAAAGATAACAAGATAAGATTCCAAAACATAGAACATAAAAAAATAATCCACACACATGGAGATGGATATGGGCTATCTCTAATATAATTACTTACGCAACTCGAAAGGGTCAAAAAGAAGAACCGGCACACACCTAAGGGAACGAGCCATGCCCATAACTAACACAGCCTTGTATTCCATATCAACTTTTCCCCCATTTGAAAACACTTTCCAATCAAAGCACTGAACCATTGCCGCTACCGTTACATTAATCATACTTATGGCTAAGTGTGACCCGGGGCACATTCTCCTTCCCCCGCCGAACGGAATACAACTCAAACTTTGCGTATATTTCTTGTCATTTTCTTGCAAGAATCTTTCTGGGTAGAACTTGTCTGGTCGTTCCCATATCTCGGGATCTCTCATTATAGAGTACGCATTCACAACCACTATAGTACCTTTTGGTACATCGTATTCCCCGATTTTGCAATCTTCGAGGCATTCTCGGTATATCGCGGGTCCTATTGGATGAAGTCTCATTGTTTCCTTGACAACTGATTGTAGATAATGGAGATTCGGTATGTCGGAATCTTCTACCATTCTTTCTTTCCCGACAACTAATTCTATCTCCTTCCTTATCTTATTCATCACACTGGCACGGTTTATCAGTTCCGCCATAATCCATTCTATAGTATGTGAAGAAGTATCCGTTCCTCCAATAAAGAGTTCCTAATAAAAACATAACTTAAATGTAATAATAACCGATTCAAATCTACCTAGGGTCTATTTGGGATTGCTATAAAAGTTGTTTTCATGAAATGTTCACTAACAAATTTTTAATAATACAATATATTTTGATATTGGACAAAAGATTTTGACTCTTAATACTAATTAATTATAGACTGTTTTTCCGAGATTTTTAGAATAGCAGCATGAAAAAACTTAAAAATTAAACTTTTTGAAAAAGTATCATGGGAAAAGCAATCCCAAAATTGTCCTCTAAAATTTCACTTTTTTCATTTATATAAATTAAAAGAGAGAAATAGAGAGAATCTTACCAGCAACAAAGCCTTGATTTGGCTCTTGCTTATCTTGAAGTCCGCGTCTCGATCGTGATAAACCCTCAACAAAATATCAACCAAATCTATATCGTCTTCCCCGTCACCATCTCTCTTGGATCTCTCTTCGTGTTCTTCCAAAATCTTATCGAACAACTCATTGTAGTCTCTAGTAATATCCTCCATTTGTTTCCTACTAAGCCAAAACCAAATTTTTTTAAAAGGACCAAGCATGCTTGCTAAGAAAACTTTTCCCGTTAATTCCGAAGTATCCAACAAGAGCTGTCTAAACTTCTGAGCTTCGTTATCTTCCTTTGAACAACGAGTGCTCATCGCCATTCGGCATATAGTATTGTTTGTTAGCCTCATAAGCTCAAGATCCAAATCAACAATTTCCTCATCATTAGCTTTCTCAACCAGCCTTTCTATGAACACGCGAATTTCTTCGCGCCGAACTCCAAGCGATCTCTGAAGCTGGTGCGTTCCTAGCAATTCCGAAATGCAAAGCTTCTTCATGAACCTCCAGAATCGGCCATAGGGGGCGGTGGTGAAGCTCGATTTCCCGAAAAGTAAGCTATCATCGGGGAACACGTTTGGCTTCGCTGAGAAGGACACGTCATTTGTTTTGAAGATTTGGTTGGCATGTGATGGCGATGAGACAACGAGGAGAAAGCAAGAGCCAAGACGGAGATAAAGGAGTGGTCCGTGTTTGGATGAGATGTTATGAAGGGATTTGGCTAGAAAGGGGCTCAGTAGGTGAAGGTGGCCAATGAAAGGAAGAGAAAGAGGGCTTGGAGGAAGATTGAGATTAAGCTTGTGAGGTTTTTTTTATGAGAGATTGAAGAAGAAAGGTAGAGATTATACAAATTAAGAATAGAGTCGAGTAGAGCTGGATTTCACAAACCATCTCCATCCTCAACAAGGCAGTTTTAGAGTTGAAATAAATATATGTAAGTGTGTGTATATATATGGAGACCAAAATAATAGCGATGGATATGAATCCAAAGGCTCAGATTTTAAGAGATATAATAAAGATGCTTTATAAATCACTTTAAATTTAAGCCAAAGGCTCAAATTTGGACCATTGGATCTTAATCTAATAGGTTAAATTTAAAAATAATATATATATATATATATATATATATATATGCGCCGTGGAAAACTAATTGGATTGTTTCTAGCAAAACTAACGGGACGCACTTTAGAAGAAGGCATATGAGAACATGGAAATGTTGACTATGATCAAGGGTCTAAGCTATTGATTTCCTCATATTATTTCAGGTACTCAAAAGTGTTCAAAAACACGGAATTTTTGTCACTAATATAACAAATAGCATTAATGATACGTTAACAAACAGAGAGGAGCTCGTAATTGAGATTTGTATATAAGAAGGTAATCAAAACCTCATATTTATTAAATTACATTTAACTAGGTAAGCTTAATAATTGTATTTCGCACGACTACCATAAAAGTCGTAACTAGAAACCGCAAGCTAGACACATATGGTTGTTGAATTGTGAATCGAAATAAGATTGTTCATAAAACTATAAGAATATGTTCAAATTAAGATATAATTAAATTTTAGTCTAAAATCTATTTTTAACATTAAGAAAATCATATCAACCAACCAAATCCTAATAAAATTGATTCAGAAATTATTGTCGATTATGAAGGGAAAGAATATTGTTGTTTTAATTTTGTAATCTTCCCAAAAATATGTTTTCCACTTCTGTATTTGTAGCAATTTCCTATTTCACTATCAAACAAATTCTAATTTTGTTTTTTAAGATGATTTTATTAATCGACCATATTGATGAAATAGGCCAATTCAGGAGAATCACTACCGAATCGGTAATTAATCGACCAATTCACCCCATATCTTCGAATCTATTTTGGTAGCTATGGCTTACGCCTTCTAATTCCAGGGTGAAATTTAAAAACCAATCATAAGAAGTAAAATTGCCAGAAGAAACACTCTCAAAATTGTAATAAGCCTATTCAGGAAAGCTACATTTGTTTTGTTCTGAACCTTCTTATTAAACTTTTTTCTTTTTCATCATTCCAACCTAATTTCGGTGAAAAAAAAACCCTCCGACTCATCAAATTGCCAGGTAAAATTCAGCTATAGGAAAATAAAACACTTGAAATCTATCATTCCTAAAACAAACACACGAATTCTTCCTTACATTTCGTTAATCGCAGTTCTACGTAAAATTTCAAAATAGACGGAGTTAGAACGGATATATATTTTAGGTGTTTCGGGTTCAGATTTTAATATTGATACCTAATTCATTACATTCATTATTCAATAGTGTCTTTGAAATCGGGTCGGCAGATCCATGACTAGTTTTAGTTAAAAGTTATTCGGTAATTAAATGGTTAGGGAGATCCGCTTTAACAACAATGCTATAATTCCATCATATTATTTTCTCCATGTGCAAACTTTAAAATTGGTAAACTGCTACAAATTATATATGAATTTTTAAATTTTAGGTAATTAGATACAAAACTAGTTATAAATTGGTTTAGTAAAATTAGGTTTAATGCATCCGCACCTCCTGAATTTGTTCAAAAAACGTTACTGACACCCTGAACTTTGAGATGTAACAGATAGCCCCCTTTACTTGTCTAGAACGCGTCACTTTACCCCCTTGTGTTGACCTGACTTGCTACGTGGATGATCATCAAAATACACGCGCGTGAAGTATGTTGGTGGAATAGAAAATGAATAAAAAAATCCATAGCATTCTAATTCTTACAATTCAAAATCCCTAATATATGATCTTCGTCTTCTTCAAAACATCATCTCTATTCTATATATTTTCTTCAATTAATCATAATATTTTATCGATTCTTGGCCCGTCGTTTTCATCTTCTTGTTCTTGAAGCCAATGTGATAACAACCCTTTTCGGACAAATTCAGGAGGGTATAGATGCATTAAGCCGTAAAATTATAATAGATGAGAAAACAGTGCCCACAACTCTATTTTACCCATATCAAGATAACTCATAAAATACAATAAATCTAGAGTTTTATGTATTTTCATCCTCCAAATTTCATAAAGAAATAAATATTACAATCCATATGAACTTCTCCAATTTCTACAATGGTCAATGCAACCAAAGTTATATGTTTTACTTTCCATAAGAACTTTAATTTCCTTAATCCGAAGTATTTTTTCTTTCTTAATTTTAAGCTTTCCAAACTAATTATTATCCCACAGTTTTCAAGCGCTTTCTGCAGGATTTGAAGGTCTAAACCAAAAGGAGAAAAACCTCGTGGAATGTGATTTTACCAAGTAAGCCGAATAAAGTTGGTGATGCATTTGTGAGGGCCATGTTGAATTCAACGTCAGAATAAGAGGGCCATTAAGCAAGGTTGGCCAAGTTATTTAGCAGCACTGCAACAATTAAGCATCACCATTCTATTGATTGGGCTAAATGATGCTACTGCTGCTCTACATTGTATTATTTGTACTAATTGATATTGTAAAACAATGTGCTCCCCACATGTGTGTCCTTTCCCTTCTCTTATTGTATACATATAGCCAGACTTTTCGTATATACTGCTCACTTTTTTAGTATTTTAAAATATGAAATTCTTATTAAAATTCCATAATTCTTTTTCATCTTTTTTCAATGTATATCCTTATTTATTTCATAGTATTATTAAATGCACAGTTTGAGTTGGAAAATTAAAACATTAAATATAAATTAGTAAATGCATACATTATATTTTGTTTTATAAAAATGTGGAATATGTAAGAGAACTGCTAAAACACGAAAGGTTATAAATAAAATTGAGATGGAAATACAACAAGCATATAAATTATTAATTATTTTCTAAATTGTAAAATACAAAGAGTTCAAGACGCAAACTTAACATACATCATATAATTAGCTAACAAAGGGCATTCTGAAACACATAGCAAAAGAGAGTTACAGAATCAAATGGCCAATTATTAAAATCCAAAGACAATGACTGACCAAATATATAAAATACAGATAGAAAGCAAGTTATGATTAGGCACCAGCAGCACCATGGAGGTTGATAGCAGAGAGCTCAGATTGCATGAAATCGCCAGTATACATGGCTGGATAATTGCTGGCTAGCGGGCTTTTCGCAAAATGCCCCAATGGCTTCAACATTGCATCTGATGCTATGTTTGAGAACATCTGCCAAAGTATACCCAAATTTTATTTTTTAAAATAATAATTAAAAAAATAGAATTAAGTTCATAAAATTTGGGCCAATGGGTTGATGTGCTGTGAATAAGAGCATCTTTAATTACTTGTCTATTCCATAAATTATCCTGACACATGGAAAGAAATAGACAATCAATTTGAAAATGCATTTTTAGTACCTTGTCTAGCTCATCTTCCTTATATGATGTGGAACCTATGTGTCATCAGTTATTGTAGACAATGTCTATTTGATTGTCTAGATGTAGACAACCAGATAAACATTGTCTGCAATAAATACTATTTAAAATGAAATAGACAATCAACTATTTTCATTTTATAAATAGACATTGTCTATTTTTAAGACTATTACCACATCATTAATAGGAATTTCTATTCCACACGCCATCTAGACTTGTAATCCGTAAGTTACTAAAGATGCTCTAAGTCCCTTGAAAATTTTCGGATGCGCTTGGTTGAGTTTAAAAATAGACTTAATGCATCTACAATCCCCTGAACTTGTTCAAAATGGGTGTTTGTCACCCTGTACTTTAAATTGAAACATATAATCTTCTGTACTCGTTTAAAACGCGTCATTTTATCCCTTCATCGCCATTTGTTAGTTTATGATTATTTTGACTTTTCAAAGATGTTATTTTTCTGATTTTTTTTTCTCTTACCAAAAGCTGGCGCATGGCATTGAGAGGTCAAACCAGTACATTTTAAACAAATTCAAGGAGGTATTTAGTACATTTGAAAGTTCAGGGTGACAAGATCTCATTTTGAACAAGTTCAAGGAAGTATAGATGCATTAAGCCTCAAAATATGATGAAAAGAAAAATCTAGCGGAACTTTTCCCCCGCAACGGATTCACGCGTGGAACATGAATCACATTCTTCAAAAATTTATAATGCATTCCATACCATTGGAATTCCAACATATTACAGATAGTGATCCTGAATCCCGTGACATAACCGTCGAATCTCTAAAATTTTACGAGAAAACATTTTGAAAAAAATATACATATAGAATAGATGTGAAAACAAGGCTATCTCGTGAAAGCCGATTCGATCCAAACAAGTCACTTGACCCAAGAACCATTGTTAGTAGATTTAATATATTTTTTTCTTGTACTTACAGTTGAGGATGCTCTCCAAAGGCTACGATTTTGCTCCTTGGCCTTTTGAACCGCTTCGAGTGTCCTATTAGTCACCACAACTTCATGCATTCCGGCCATACATTCTCCGGCAGTCAACCACTCTAACTGCTCACAAATTCCATGCAATCATGATTTTGCAACTACTAATTAAAATGTATAAAAACAGTGAATAATAAAGTTATACCTGTTTTCCAGCTTGAATAAAAAGGCAGCCAGGAGGAACCTTAACATCAATTTTTTGACCATTCCTTAACCAGATGTTCAAGCCAGGGAATCGACTACGACCATGGATGGTTAAGAAATTAGTATCATAATGGTAACCGGCAAACACTGTTCCTTCTTCTTTGTATTGGCTTAGGTCACTTCCTGTTGGCCCTAGCAGCTGTGGTCCCTGCTTTCATTTTCTTTTATCAGTTGTCTATTTATTTATTTTTGAAAACTCTTGTAATTCAAAAATTTCTAATTTCAATTGATTTTATTGTTTAATATGCTTTTAGTTGAGAAAAAAGTAATTCATGGGAAATAATGTATTTTTCTTTAGGTTTCCGTGTGAATTATAAGTTGGACTCTATAAAATTATTTATTCATTTTTTTTTTTTTTGAAATAGAACCTTTATGTATGAAATAATTTTCTATATAATGTAAAGTTATGAGTATTAATTTATCACAATTATTTTCATTTCTATTATTATCCTCCATTTCAAAAACCAAATGCAACACGCAAAATGAGTCTCAAAATTTTCATGCATTTAAAAATGGGTTAACTGATAAATTATTTTTCACCATACCAAGTATATAATATTTTTCTCTTTTATTGCTATAGACTTAACAAGTTCATTTCGTAGCACGTAACAAGAATTTTAAGGAACCAATGATGATGTTTTCAATGGAAATGAATTAAATTTTACTAATTTTATTTCCACCTTTATTGTAAGTGTGTCGTTGCTATATCTTTGAAAGTACTTTAACATCAATCTAGTGTATACACAAAATATGTCACATGCCAATTGACAAAGAACATATAGTAATTTATGCGAGATAAAAATTTAAGTTTAGGACAAGTGACGTTAAAATATAAAAAGTCATTACTCAAAGTAGATTAAGATTCTTTTTTCCTTTTTATTCTTGCAAAAACCTTTTAACTTTAGGACCAGAAAGCAGCAGATAGCAACATGAAACTAGAAAATAATGAAGTGTATGGAGTGTGGGGCCCCATTACTCCATCATAAAATTATTTTAAAACGTGATCTTCGGAGACAAATGTGTACTAATGTCTGATCCCACGTAGTGCTTCAATTCGAGTATTATGGTTACGGGAATTTATGCATAGTAACGAGTATTTAATATTTTTTCTAATTTAATGGATAAATATTTATTATGTTTTAATTAAATATTTTATCATTTTAATTAAATTTTCTTTCATAAAATACGTAATCGTTAAATTAGTGAAGGGTACCAGGTACCATATATAATTTCTCTTATGGTTACAAAACATTTTAGTAATAATTTGAGTCATTTACCAAAAATATTATAAATAGTAATTATAATATAATTTTTATATGTTGTAGTACAAATGATTTTCAGTTTTTTTCTTTCAAAATCAGATCAGTCATTATCTGATAATTAAATTTCATAAGTCAATTTTGCATTTACGTAAACCAAAATTTCCATGAATTAGGCTTTTTTTCAAAATAGAAAAAGTTAATTGTCTTTGAAAAATAATTAATATGGTGGCCACCTCTTTCATAAGAGAAGTAAAAGCATCCTTAGACAAACCAAACCCAATTGCAGCCAATTCAGCAACAGCCTGAAACAACGACAACAATAACAAATTAAAGAAAATAGAATTCAATGAACAAAAAATATTATTACGCATTTAATTGATTTTTTTGTTAATTACATGAACAGCATCCACCATTTTGTGTCCCCATGTATCCATAACGTCTCGCCACTCAGGAAACCCTTCGGGTATAGGGGGCTCTAAATTGAACTCCTGTTTTTTTGAAAAATTAAAATTAATATACTCATATTGGAAAATAAAATGGAAAAAAAATATTAAAACACAAATTATGGGTGATAAAAATACGGACCTTGAAGCGGGTATTTTGTGGCGGAGCTCCGACCCGCCACATATATCGCCATTTTAGATCCGCTCCGTCGGGCAAGGTAGGTTGCCTATCTTTAGGCATTTTCCTTACATTTTCTTTTATTTTCTCATCCACCACACATCTTGGTACTTCCAGTCCATCAGGGCTTGATCCGATCTGTTTCAGTTTTCACTCTCAATTTTGTTTGAAAATAAAATAGTAATAATAAAAGTTTTATCAATGGTAAAGGTTCAGGTTTTCCTTTAACCCGGTATCAGTTTCTTTCAAGTAGAACACGACAAAAAGTAATTATTTCGTTAATACACGACCAAAACAAAAATGTTGGCGTGACGTATGCTGCTAGTACGTATAAGTTTATATCAAATCAAAAACATTAGTTCGAAATGATATTATATAGACCTGGTAAAGTGATTCAGGCTTCTCGTGAAGTCTTTTGTAGTCATGAGGTTGCTCAAAGTACTTCTCCATCAAATCTAAGAAACAGTCATTATCCTCAGCTGAGCATCTCGGGTCTTTCACAATCAACGCTCCGGCTTCTCTCAGAATCCGACTAACTTCCTTGCACAAGTCACCAAGCCAAGGTTCATAGTCTTTGAGCTGAGCAGATAATTTGCTCGGGTCATTGCTCAGCTTATTTGCGACTCCTAAATATCGAGAAAGATCGATCACCGGTAGCTCCATATGGGATTTGTATTCGAAAGAAGAGAAATGAGAAGGGTTTTGTTGGATGGGATTATAGCATGGCATTGTGATAGGTATATAAAGGCAAAGAATGCAATGGTAGGATCCCCACAACTTAATTACAAGACAAAATAGTTAAAAGTAGTCACATTGTGGAATTACAGTGTGTGAATCAAATTTGAATATCACTTCATCCAATCATATTCACTACTCCAAAATTATTGGATATAGGTATATTTTAAAATTACAACTCTAATTATCATTATTATTATTATTATTATTATTATTATTATTATTATTATTACTACTACTACTATTATTATTATTATTATTATTATTATTATTATTATTATTATTATTATTATTATTATATGTGTGTCTCTTAATCTGAAAAGGATATAGATATTTTTCTCAATTAATGTTTTAAAAGATGTGTAAAGATATTTAATCTAATATGACATTGTCATGCATCTTTATCACTAATAATGTGATTGACATTATGCTTTTAAAGTTTCCAAAGAAAAAAAAGTGTTGAATTGTTTTAGAGGCGGTGGCAAAAGGTTATTAAGTTGGGCAGGACACAGGCTCGTGGGACAAGGCGAGTTTTAAAAATTAGAACAAAATATAGGGTTCTTTTATATAGTATAATCATTTAATTTATTTAAGTAAAAAATTAAAAAATAATAGGATAACAAATCTTAATAGAGATATAAGGTTCAAAGATAATTTTTAGAGTTATTTGTTAACAAAAACAATTATCAATTGCTTATTAAGGACACACTTTTTAATATTGGTTTCAATGTAAAAGTAAAAACTAATTAGTAAATATAATTATCTCATTAATCTTCCCTCTTTATTTTAATTATTTGTTTATTCAACTTCTAAATCAAAAAAAAAAATTACAAACAAGACGTTAATAATCTCTACTAATCATTACTAATGTTTTCAAAATCCCCAAACTCAATCAATCACCCTAAAAAACTCTGCACTTGTTCACCTACATATTTTTTGTATGAGTTTTGTTGATTAGTTATTTAAATGTTTTTTTCCATGGAATATACTTTTTTATTTGATTTCTTATTATTTGTATTGAAAAATTTAATTTTCTTTACTGCATCTTAAATTTTTTATGTATTAAATTTTATCTCGCCAATAGATCTGCGAAAACCCAGGTTCAAGCCTAATCGAAAATCAATCACCCTACAGACGCCAGAAATTGAAAAGTTCCCTCTAATTTCAGTGGGTGCTCTACTCTATTGATGAATAGCGAAATGATTTAGGCTAGTGGTGATATCAAAGTACATCATCCCATTTAGCACCCTCACATCAATACTTTTTTTTAATTAAAAGTTGAGGCAGAGAAATTCATATTCAAATATTATGAATGAAAAAACATTTAAGAACAAAAAAAGACGCAGGAAAACAAAAACAAAATAAAACTTAAAATTGAAATTTCACGATGCAAACACAAACGACTTTTATATCAAGGAGATTATTTATTAGGCGGTCTATGAGGACGTTATGACTCTCTTCTAGTTATAGAAAACTTTTTCTTCTTTCCAACTTTTACTTGCCAAGGGTAAATATTATCATCAATATTATCGTAGTTACTCACTAGTGGAAAAAAGGCCTAAAGGGTCGCACTATTCGGGAGGTTTCTACAAGAAACCGTCCGTAATGCTCATTAAAAAATGCGGAGCCAGTTATTACGGACGGTTGTTACATAACAACCGTCCGTAATACATATATAAGTATTCCGGACGGTTTTTAAAAACGAACCGTCCGTAATACATTGAGCATTGCGGATGGTTCTTGTGAAACAACCGTCCGCAATGCTGTGAATTAAAAAAAAATATTGCGGACGGTTAGTATGTATTAACCGTTCGCAATGCCTTTCCAAGAAATGAATTAAAAAAGTATTGCGGACGGTTGTGATATATTAACCGTCCGTAATACCCCAACCCTATCTCTTGGCCTGCCTATTCCAAACCCTTATCTCTTTTAATTTATGTTGCAGCCACTCCTTCCCTC
>CATIWQ010027887.1:0-12603 GCA_949673415.1 Euphorbia schlechtendalii
ATATTTTCGGGGTAAATAATAAATAAAAAAATACAATTAATATTTAAATACGGATCCGGGTTTCATTACCCGGACCCGGACCCGGATCCGTTTCCTGGACCCGGACCCGGATCCGACGGGTCCAAAAAATCGAGATCCGGACCCTAAAAAACGGACTCGGACCGGGTCCGGGATCCGTTGCCATCCCTAATTCCAGTACATTTATTTCAAACAACTGTTTTTTTACTTATGTTCTCACTAGTTAATCGAACTATATCTTTTTCCAAACTCAAAGAGTTGATAGTTACGGATGTATGTGTCATGATTTTCTTATTTTAAATTTAATTTATTACGATAATTTAGTTATTTTCTTAATAATTGTAAATTTCTATTCATGCATTTTTATTGTTATTTTAGAGATATTTAATGAAGTATAGAATGAGTAGTGAGAGATGTAGACCGTAAATTACATGGAGTTAAGGGAAACTATTTTAAAAGATATATGTTTGCTAAATATTGATGAACAATTGGCTATTGATAGAATTTTATGACGTCGAAAGATCCATATAGCCAACCTCACCTAACTTGTGTTTAAGGTTTGGTTGATTAATTGATCCTTTAAAATAAACCCATTCCAGCTCAAATCAAGTTTAAGTTTTCACTCTATTGTAATAATAAATGAACTTCAACTGCACAAACTTTTATTTTTAATAGTATAAGTGTCAAATTTATCTCTAATATTTAAAAACTACAACTTTTAACAGAGTTCATTTTACTATTTCTCTTCCATTTATCCCTTCTTCCCTCCCCCTTCCCTTTTTTCATCTAAAGTGTGAAGTTTTTTCAACTTCATAATGCTTATGTATATATTCATTAACAAGAATTGTAATTCTTTGCATATTTTTCTTCAGCAAATGGTGTTCCTATTGTAGAAAATTCATGATGAAAAGTGTTGGGCTCGATAATTTGAATGAACATATAAGTGGGGTTGAGTCCATCTAATACAAAACCAATTGATTTATATTAGAGCCCAATCTAAATCATTTATATATCACTCTTAAGCGTGTTTATTTCCAATGCGAGCTAACTCACACCAACATCTCAAACACCCCTCAACAACAAGTGGGTCTGGATCTGGATCAGTTGTCACTTGTCAAACATACTTTGACCTATCTATTCTCGAGACCCAAGGTTACCAACGGATCTAGTCTTTTCTGCTAGCCCAAACTCAATTAGGGATTTAAATTCGAACCAATGATCTCTTCTTGTTGTTTGGCCTTTCTTTCCTGATACCATGTAGAGAATACATGAGTCTTGAGTGTGTTGGGTTCGATGATTTAAGTGAACATACTGTTGGGTAATACTTGGATAGATATGAAGTCGTGACGAATACATTCAGATTAAAACTTATTTGAAGGTTCTACCAAAATTTTATTCGGATAAAATCAAAGAATAAAGAACTTAGAATGGAAAAATTGTTGTGAATTTTATGAACCGTATTGTGAAAGCTATATCGCGTTTTTCTTGCCAATGCATGATTATATACTCACAAGAAAATAAAAATAACCATCCAACATAACTCATATTTGCAATTATTTTGTCCAATGACAGTTAATCATTGCAGATAACCATCAACATAATTGCAGTACTAGAAAATTATATAGTGTGTTTGTTTCTCAGGACAATACAAGTTACGAGCGCGAGCCAAGGTTGCGAGAGCAACATGGATCGTGTCTATAATTGTGACTGATCCGAAGTTAAAATAAAAAATTATGTCCAAAAGCTCAATCCCATCCAGGGATGCTGCCCCTTGCACTCTGCCAGGGGTTGCCGCCCTTGGACCCTACTATTGGGGGTGTTGCCTTGGATCCCCGAAATCCAAATATCGTGACAAACCCAAATAAACGTGTACTCCGCACTCTCCTGATTTGTTTGATGAAATATTATGATCGCATTGATTAACTAGTCAATACAATTACACTAAAATACACTACAAGAAATCAGACAATGCGTAACAACAACTCATCTATCACTACAAATGTTGTAACAAAAATACTATTATCTATTTCAACAAAAATTTTCCCGTCACAGATATTCAATTTGTGAAACTTTGTTGTAAAATTGTCACATATAAATGAATTTTTGTGACTATTTTTCATAATTGTAACTATTAGTTGTTTGTTACAACTGAAGTCGTAACCAATGATTTAAAAAATTGTTACAATGAAATTTTGATTGTCACAACAACTATTTATGTGACAAACAAAATATATTGTTACAAAATATTTAATGATTTTGTGACGAAAAGTTAAGCTTGAAATAAAAAAGATTCAGTTACAGCTTATGGTTGTCATTAATAATATTCAATATATGTGAGCATACACTTTTTAAGGTCACAAAAAATATTTCTATTTAAACAGTTACGTAACAATTAGCTTAACTTATCACAAATTGATTTTTTTGTGGTATAAAAAAATATCTCGCTTTTAATTACTTAAATGCAAGACCATCGAAAATTGATAATAGTATGACAATAATTTATATTGTTGATCTTTTTATTTCCTTATACTTTCTATGATTAACATTTTTTCCAATATTTGTGTTTCCCTCCTATTTTCTATGATTTCCCACTCCTCTTCCTTTCATTTTTTTCCCCTCCAATTTTCAACATCCACATTTCCCCATGTGAGTATGTATACGATTTTGCAGAACAATCTTTCCCCTCTACCTACGACTCTCTTGAAGTATGGTAAAGGTTTGTTTTCTTTTTCTATGGTTTGCAAAGATATTCAATTTAGTACATTCATGAAATTTAGTTTTAATTTTGATTATCTAGAAGTTTGAACTATTTATAGGAAGGTGATTCATTAAGACTCTCAAATTCAGGTTAGCTACTTCTTTCTCATTGTTACAATTTTTTATTCTCATATGTGAAATTTGAACTAACTTTCCCTATTTTCTAAAATCTATTAGTTTTTGAACTATTATTTAGATTCTCATAGTTTTGTTTGATGTTCATTAAGTTTTTTTGAACTATGGATTATCATTAAGTTTTAATAAAGTCAAATGGGCCATTTTGGTTTATATGGTCAGCATTCGTGATAATAAAGTTACAAGTGGCTGTCACCTACAAAAACTTGTTCTCACACTCAGTTATTTTATTATCAATTTTGTCATTGATTTCAATTCTACTCGGTCCATTTGATAAGAATTTCAAATTTTGATTCGTTCCTAAACACTATAAGAGTTATGTCAATAAAATTTGCCAAGTGATTTCATTTAAATTTTGTGTACTTATCAAGCATTGTATGGAGTACCCAATTAGGAATAAATTTGTGAACAGTATCTTTTTTTGTTTAGTTTGTCATATTTGAAAAGGGAGGATTGTAGAAACTTCAACTAAGAGGTAGAGATTTAGAGATAAGTGGAAATTATTGATTATTGGAAACCAATTTTTTTAATATTGATTATAGTTTGATACTTTTGAAAGCAAATTCAAGAGTTAATTTAGACAAAGTTCAAACGAAATAGTGAGTCGGTTCAAATAGGAGTTAATTTTAATTGTATAAATATCTTACCATCGACTAGTATAGGCTACTACAATAGTTAGAGATCTACAGAAGCTTTACTAATTACCATTAGCTATCTCTCTATTATTATTTTCTGTTGTTGGAAATATTTCATAATGATATATTAAAATATTCATGTGATTATGATATTAGATGAACCATTATGTGATTTTTAAACTTGCTAATTAGTCAAATTTCACTTTTACAATTACATGTAACCATACAGTTTTGTGATAAAATTGTGTGACTCTGTTTAACTTTTCTTCTTGGATGCTTTCATCTTTTAAGTTTATGTGTTGCATCTAATACTCAACCTTCCACTTGGTTATTGTGGCAGATTATGGCAGAAATTGGGAACAAGAGAAAGAAGCTAAAAAATTCAAAATCACATGACAAGCAAGGTGGAAAGAAACGAGCAAGTATTAGAATTTTGCCCAGAAAACCGCCCCGCTTCATGATTCTCTTGATGGGCTACAACATTTGGTTGTTCATACCCATTCTCGGATGGATTGTATTGATTCTGATGAAACACAACCCCCTCTCCTGAGTCTCAAATGTTTGATGATCATAAGTGTTTTTAATGATTTTTTAAACTTAATTTCTAAACTTGTTATAAGCTAGTTTTTATTTTAGTAGTTTACAAATACTAATGTATAGTTCGATTCATGGAATGTGATGAAGTAAGGGAGAATAAAATGAATATCTTATTATTCCTCAAATCTAATGACACCTAAAAAATACATAATTTTTATTTTTCTGATATTCACCCACTAATTAAATATTAATCCATTTTTTTATTTCTATTTGACCAATAAAGGTGGCGTGATAATCATGTTTTCACAATTTTTTCAATTTTCATGAATTAATTTACCTCTGGAGCTTGATCTTTCTGTTATGAGTTCTTTTTTTACGCCAGAAATTAGTTTGGTTAGTTGTTTAAAAAGAGCCTTTATAAAATTTAAATAATATTTTAGTCTTTCTGTAAGTTCATTGCTAAAAATAATGAAACAATTGTAAAAGTATAAAATTTCTGGAAAATGCACTGTTTTAGGAAAATATATCTGTAATTTGGAAAAAGTTCAAAACTTTCTCCATTCAAACACAAATTCCTTCTTAAATCAACATATAAAAAATAATCTTAATATAATCTTTTCTTGCACCAAATATTATAATTTCACTAATTGTGCCTAGCTCAATTAGTACATTTTTCAAAGCAGAGGTGGAAGGTCATGAGTTTGAAACCGTACCCCTTCCAAATTTCATATTTACAAATAATTTCAGTTTATTTAAGATCTTTTCAATTTAGTCCATTTCAGTCCAAAAGAACATAGTCTTGGTATTCGGAAATATTTAATTATCTAAGAATTTTATTATAGTTAAAATTTTATTAGAATTATTTTCCTTTATAATTTGCCTATATAAAGGCATTGATATTATTGTAATAGATAGTTTTTGTTGAAGATGAATATTTTAAGAAGAAATAGTTTCTAAGATTACTCCCTATAAGTCTTAGCCTTTGCGATTTCTAAGGTTTTTAAATGGGTCGATTTTTTTTATGTTGCGATGTCATTAGATTTCGATAAAACTAGTGTTACTCCATCTTGCATATGATCAATGGATTTTAGTGTAAGAATATGGTTTTCTAGTATACTATGGTACTTACAGGTCTCTATATTACTACTTTCTGGTATCCTACTTGATTAGGGATAACTAGTTTCTATCCACGTCAACTGCGCAATGATGTATTGCAATTCAAGAGAAATGATGCTGAAAGTGATAAATCTGTTGTAGCAGGGGGTTCCGCAACTCTTTTTTTCAAAAAAAAAAATGGTTGAATTAAGTCACCTTGCAATAAATCTGCAACATTTTTTACAGTTTCCGCAACATGAAGAAAAAGTGTTGCGACACATATTTTTTGCAACACTTTTAGATGCATTTGCAAAACCTTTTTCTTTTTTTCAAACAAAACCTACACCATCATAGCCTTTATTTTTTTCTACAACACTTTTTCCCTCACTCACATCTTTTTAATAATACTTTAATTTGCATTTGCAACATTTTTTTTGACACATTTGTAACTTCATTACACTTTATTTCCCTTTTACATTTAATGGATTTCTCTCGGAATCATTAATACTAATATAATAATATTAAATTTATAGGTTCAACCGCGTAAGTATAAAGACTACGTACTTCTAGCACCACACGCCTACGTCCACCATCTCAAGTTGAACAAGTTAACCTAGTTTTATGTTGAAAACGACTGATTTTTAATCCAACGAACTTCCAAAAATGGAAAAAAATCATTGGGCTTCTAGTTCTGATTGAATCTTATCTGATTGGTTGATCTAGTTATAATTATATGAGACGAAGTTCAGAGTTGAATGTTACGTAATATGTTGCTTTCACTTTTGGAATATCATGTATGGGCAACTTCTTGGGAAGTATCCATTAAGTCAAGTCATGGGTCAACCCACAAATCATAGCCTTCACTTCTGACTAGGGAACAATTGTTTTCTTTTTTTGAAAAGTCTCCGGAGGAACAATGTGTTCCTCCTTCAGAAAAAGGTTGGAATGGGTGAAAATTTCGGGATGAACATCCTAACTAGGTTGATGCATTCGCTTTCCTACAAAACACTCATTCCTCTTTTTATTAATAATAAGAGGGCTTCACAAAGTGAATCGCCCGTAAAAATAGAAAGTGCATGTTGTGAGCGGGCGACACGGAGCGGTGGGCCGAGAGGGCGCAATTTCATAGACGTGGTCCACCGGGTGTTTGAAAAAAGATGCACCGGGTCGAGGACCTGGTAGAAATGTTGAAAAAGAGAGCGAAAACGTTTTAGATCGGTTTGAACCCGAATCCACCGTCTCTTAGTGTGGAGTCGCCACCTGGATTAGCTCTTTCCAGAAATTAAAGTCCTGTCAGGCTTCACATCCAGGGGACGGTCCACCAAGACACAAAGATTCGGGTCTGGGATAAGTTGCTTATTTCTTAAGTGATCACATTATATTACATCTACAGAAAACCGTATTTTCTTAGTTATGCATATTCACACTTAGGTCATTTTCTTATAGTCGTGCTTAGGTTGTTTTTTTTCGAGTTTACATGCTTGATTCACGTATAGAAAAAGCAGTAAATCAATCCACAAAATAGTAAGTAAATGCGGAAAGTAAAAATTACAAGGCTTTCAAAAATCGAGGGATGCAACCGCCCGCTAACCTATTAATTACATTTCCTTGAAAATATGTGCAATGCCCGAAGGAAAAATAAAAGCCTAAACATACATCTAACTTGCATCCACAAAGGTTAGTACAGGGGATATATCACATATGTTCGATTTGATTTTAGCGAAACCCGTGTGGCCTAATTAAAACATCGAAGATTTTAAAGTTGTTAATTTAAATAAAAATAGTTCATTTTTATTTACACATATGTTGGTCAAATTTATTAATGAAAATGACCGCATGGCAAAAGGTGAGGTTTGTTATCCGGGAATATATTTTATTTCCTTCGTGGGGATGTTCTAAAAAATTAAAAAGAAATAAGAGAAGAAGGAGAGAGTTACAACATTATTTACAATAATAAGGAATAAAAATAATTCTTAGATCCACAAATAAAATTAGAAGAAGATGAAAGGATGAAATTCACAACTCTAGGAACTCAAAGGCTTACCTTGGTGGTATGAATCCACTTCGGCGTATCCGTTCGGCCTTTGGAAGTCCTCCTCGTCCTTTAGTTTAGGTGAAATTGTTGATGTAAAAGTCCAAAAAATCTTCGTTTAATTCTTGGAATTTTAGTGTAATTTAATTGGAAAATACGTGTTTATTTATCCAAAAGATAATCAGACTCGGGTTCTAAATTTATTTTAGACCCGAGAATATCTGAGGATTTAAGAAGAAACAGATGAAGAAATTTGATTAAAAGATGAAGAGATTTGGGATCCAAATATTAGAAGAAAGTAAGAAATTATTGTTTGTATATTTTTATCTGAAAGAGAGGATTTTTCTCTTTGAATTTTTGAGACCCCTTCAATCCAAAAGTGTCCGACTATTTATAGAAAAAGCCCGGAAAATCCAAAAAAGGCCAAAAAGTTTGGCGGGGTTGCCAAAAAATTTGGCGAGCTCGCCAGCCACCTTTGTTGAGGCTGGCCACCCTCGCTAAAGAGCTGGCGAGGCTGGCCAGCCTCCCTGGCGAGTATGGCCAGCCTCTCTGGGCGAGCCTCGCCAATTTGACGAGGCTCCCCAAACCCCTGGCGAGAAGGACCCTGGCGAGGTTTTCCAGGTCACTGGCGAGCCTCACTAGGACCCTGACAAGGTTCTCTAGGTCACTAGCGAGCCTCGTCAGAGTCTAGCGAGGTTCGCCAGGCTTTCTGGTGAGTCTGGAACCAGTTTTCGGTGGCGTTTTTGGGTTTTGTGTATTTTTATATTTTTTAGTTAATTTCTGAATTAAAGTCCTTTTAAATTCAGCGACGAGGAAGACTCCCATTTGAAGATCGTCGGACGATCGAAAATCATGTGATTCGAGGATAAATATCCCGAAAAGCCGTCATCATTGAACGCGCGAGCTGGTACAAAATCCCATGCTCACAACTGCCCCTTATGTGATAATTGCTGGTTGTATAACCAGTATTATCACATGAAAAGAGCAGAGGGATTGAGAATATACCTGACCGGTGTGGCTGGTGACTTCTTATTCCTAATTGGTGATGACATAGGCCTTCCTTTTTGGCGCTGTGTCTTCATAGGGTTGTCCATCTCCTTCTTCAGAATCCCTTAGGTACTTAATGCCCCTTGTGGACGGGTCAACCGTTTCTTTCTGCGGTGTCCCTTTAATGGTTGGCAACTGTTTCATTCTTCGGTTGACAAATGAGACTGTTTCATTCTTCAACCATTGAGATAACCATTTCCTTCTTCGGTTGTGTTTTGTATTTCCTTAATAGGATGTTGACTTGCTTCCTGTAACAAATCAGAGAAAAGATAATGTTAATACATTTGATGGTGAATGTTTTAATTATTTGATTGAGTTTATACGAAGCAAAAATTTTTGCCCCTTCAGTCAAAAATTAAAACATGGTGAATAAATAAGTTTAATAGAAATTCGGGGATGTCCCGAGAATCGCTCTGTTGTAGGAGGCTTTTGTTGCAATGTTGACTTTAGGCTTGAGTGGGACGTCGTCTTGTTTGTGGGTTTCTCATGTGGAGGTGGAGATTCTTGTTTATCGGGATAGTGTTGCCTCGATTCAGCATCGTCTTTACCTGTAAATGATATGATGCTTATGTGATGTATGCATGTTTTATGCATGAACAATATTTATCATATAATGTATGTTTATCGTGGGCTTCATCCATTGAGGAACCTTCTCTTGTACTGGTGTATGGTTGCCCTTAGGGTTTGTCTTGTTGGGGATTTCATTGATGACTTCCTCAAAGCGACGACCATGGGTTCGTTGAATCAGATTCGAGTTCAAAGCTTAGATCTGGTTTGAGGTAATTCTGGATTAGTTGTTGATCTCGCATTATGTTGGTGATTATCGCTTCGAAGCTGTTTGCCTGAAGTGTTGGAGGTATGTGATGTCTCGTACCATTCTGAGGAGGAGATGATGAATTTGATATTACTTTGGTCCTAAGTTTTGCATAGATCACCCTTACGGGTTTTCAATCCATCGAACATTGTCTTAATTTTTGCCTGGACTGCCCTTTGAGGTTTTCAATCCAGCAGACTCATTTTTCTTTATTTTTTATTTTTCATTTTACTTGCGACATTCTACAATTGGCATGCAAGCAATCAAAATAAACATATTCATAAAGATTAAGCAAAAATGACAATTCATTGATGAACTTAACAGGGGTATAAATGTTTCAAATGATTTGACTCCTGCCATCAATTAGCCTTTTCAGGTTTTCTAACCAATGTGGTTCTCTCGATGTCCTATGTTTTGCCTAAACCACCCTTTTCGGGTTTTCAACTCAGTGAACTATTCTTTTTGTGGTTTGAAAAGAAGCCCTAATTTTTCCTCAACTAACCGAGTGTTAATTAATAGGCTAAATAAAAATTACTTTTTTGTTCATACTGCTTTTTATATATTTATTTCTTTCACCTATGTGTGATAGCAATTGTGTAAGACTTGGTAGATCAGTCACCGTCCATGTCCACGACTTCATTCGTTGTTTCGTTCAGCATTTCTGATCTATTGGTTGGTACTCGCGCCACTTTGCTAGCTTGACGTGTATGTGATGATGAGTCTTGATCATCGGCATTTCTTGCGATGATTGCCCCACAAATAGTAGCGAGCCGTGTGAAGGAGTTATTGACGTGTTCAACAATTTGACTCCTTTTTGTGTTTATCATTGACTCTTGTTTGACTATCCCATGAATGATGGTGATCCGTGTGATGGAGTTGTTGACGTGTTCAACAATCCAACTCATTCTTTATGGCATTGCACCGGTTATTTGGTCTTATGAATGGTGGTGATGGAGTTGTTGATGTGTTCAACGATCTGACTCCTTCTTTGTGGCATTGCGCCAGTTGTTTGGTCTCATGAGTGGTTGTGATGGAGTTGTTGACGTGTTCAATGATCTGACTTCTTCTTTATGGCATTGCGTCGGTTGTTTGGTAATGGAGTTGTTGACGTGTTCAATGATCTGACTCCTTCCTTGTGGCATTATGCTGTTTGTATGGTCCTAATTTGCTTGGTTGACATTTTAGCCTTATTCTAGCTCCGATCCTTTTGATATTTGCATGCTTCATTCTCTTGATTGAGTCAGTGGATGTTTCATGCTTGGAGATCTTTCCATTGATCTTTCGTCATTGTATGATGAGGTAATTGCTATGACATGTTATCTAAGTACTTGTATTTATCTCTCCCTTTCTCTCAAGAGTTAAATCATTTGACTTTATTGTGGGGAATCCATTTATACTCAAATTAATTTTGTAAAATGATGTGTTACATGTGCTAAAAACATTATGTATATGTTTATGAGAATGCGTGATGTCATTGATAAAATATCAAGCAAATAAACAAAGTTCAATTTGTTCAAAAATAATTCAAAAGAAGCCCTGTGGGCAAAGTAGCTAAATGCTAATTATTACATAATCTTTCATCACAGGTTAGTGCCCCCCCATAGGTGTCCATGGATTCGAAGTGCTTCATCCGTTCTGCCTTCTCAAACACTTCTTGATAGCTAGAGAAGCTATCATATCCGAATTTATTCCTATATGGTGGCAGTGCGTCATCCAGGAGCTTTGTTATCATCTTCGATCAAACGTGTCTGCAGCCTGACTTGTGTAGCCATCCAATGCGTATAGTAGGATTTGAAGTTCTCACCCTGCCTTTGCCTTATGGCCTCCAAATGTTGCATTGTGGTTTCCATCTGAGAGTTGAAACCATAATGCCCCAGCATAGCATGAGCAAGGCTATTCCAATCAGTGGCTATATCCAGCGGAAGGTGGCTGTACCATTCGTTGACTGGGTGGCCTAAGGTGACGACGAAGAGCTTAGCCATCATTTGGTCACTGACCCTCAATACTCTTATCATCGTTTGATAATGCGTCAAGTGAGCGCGCGGGTCGCCAGAACCTACGTACCTCTCAAACTGCAGCATTGCGAAGTTTGGGGGCAAGCTATCTTCATCCCCAATTATCGGTTGTGCATGGTTCGTGTTCCTTAGGTGGCCATCGTGAGTGACCAAGAATTGTTGCCATAGTTCCGCCATTCCTGGTTGTTGAAGGATGGCGTTCCCTGTGCTTGGATAAGAGCCATATTTCCCCTGGGGATATGCCACAAAGTGGGGCAGTTGAGGTGCCTGGAACTGTGAGGCAACTGACGTACTCCAAGTGGGAATAGGTTGTTAGATCATTCCTTGGTAGAAAGGCCCTGGTGCGAGTGCTGGTGGGACTGTTTATGCAGGGAAGAATGGATTCTAGTTCAGCTGACTTTGTCCTGCCCCGAACTGATAAAAGGTAGTTGGGGGAATCATGAGTGAAGTAGGAGGTCCCCCTGTCGGATTAAGGGTGACCTCCTGGCTGGATGTTGCATTCTGGGTCCTCTCGAGGTGTTGGCGAATGAGCGTATCTAGTTGTTCGCTGTTGGCAAAGGTGTTTATGGCAGCTGTAATCGATGACTACTGAGAATCTTGTCCCATTAGGGCAACTCCAACCATTTTCCCCATTTTCCATTCCCCAAACCCCATTTTACAGGATCCACAGTGTTTTTGCTCCAACCATCTTCCCCATTTCAGATTCCAATAAAGAAATAATATTTTAATACTCAAATAATAAACCCATTATATAAAATATATAAATATTAAATCCATTATACACATATAATAATAAAATAATAAAAAAAAGTAAACTTAAAATAATAAAATAATCATTCCCCAAAATGGGGTTCTCCATATAGGGATAGAGCAAATGGGGAATGGTTGGAGCAAACCATTCCCCATAATGGTTCCCCATTTTGGGGATATCCCCAAAATGGGAAACCATTAGACATGCTCTTAAGACAGGGTGATCTTCCCTCGCACCTTTTTCTTACGGATTGGCCATGATCGACGTGTGTTGAATCGAATCTGAGTCTGAACCCGAGTCCTCACTTGAGTCAGTGTACAGCTCCAGATTGGCCACAATTGGGAAAACACGGACCAGGCTACAAGTAGGCCTCTTCCAAGCCCCTTTGATACACGAGCAGAATGTTAGACCGTGCATGTAAGATATGACTCATGATGCAGGTGATGCATGAGATTTTTAATGTTATGGCCGCATTTACATGGGGTCAGCATGCCATTATGTGAAATAACATGTATGTCAATCCATTTGAAACAAACAAGTTAGCCGTTAGGTAAAAATGAAAACATGTGGAAATGAAAATCCAACAACGGGGGTTGGATTTGAGATTTGTACAATGTTTGTGTGACATCGTAACACGAGAGATATGAGTGAGGTAACTAAGCTGCTTATGTGGTAATAGGTCAATGGTTTGTGGTTTTGTACTATGACTAGGTCTCATGGAAAATTGTTTTGGGTAAGCAGTGTGACATACCCTAATAAAATGAAAA
>CATIWQ010027909.1:0-10694 GCA_949673415.1 Euphorbia schlechtendalii
GTTAATGTCAATGTGAAATGTTTTGTGCTTGTTTGTCAACCACTGAAAAGATTGAGCAAGTGGCCTTGTTTTCTATTTTAATGTTAGATTTTCAACGACTTATTCACCTAATTATTAAATTGCTTTTTATATCTCTTCCTATCTTAAAATACTTTATTAGTATTAGCATTTTTTAGTCTAGTGGAAAGTGACCGGAAAATTCTTACTTCCTCAATTTCAAAATAATTATAGCTTTTAGGTTGTTTATCAATACCAAGACGATATTATTTAAATTAATAAAAATACTCTTATAGCTTTGTTAATTTAAAAGTTGATTGGATACTTTATTCCTTTTGTCATTTCTAATATGCATTAAATAAAGGTAAAATTGATAAAATTTTTAAAAAGATATATTGAAATCTTAAAACGACAGTTATTTTGAAATTTTTCTAAAATTCTAAAATGACAGTTATTTTAAAATGGAGGAAGTATAATTTTATACGTGAGTTTTATGTATGATCATTTATCACATTTAAATTCGAATGGGCGATTAATTTTGAAAAAAAAGTATACAATCTTAAATAAAAGCCTGTTAGTTGTAACTCTATATTTTTGTCCGAATCGACACACCAACCATGTTATTCGGAGTTCAATCAATATACTAATGAATGTATTAATTTGAAAAATTCAAAACACTATTTAAAAGTGGACTGAAATTTTTGCTACTTCAACATTCAAGTAAAAAAATCATTAAAAATTTAAATTAAAATGCATCATAAGTTATTTTTATTGCATGAATTTCCCTTTCACTTTTTTTTAATTCAAGTGTTAAAATTTTTATATATATTTTTGTTATAGTTACAAATATATTCATTGATATACCTTGTTCAGGGTTTAGTTACAATTAAGGTTCGTCATCTCTCTCGACAATTGTATTCAATTAGATTTGAACTTTCTTCTCTTTTAACTTTCTCAACGTTGACAACTGAGCTATAAATTATTGGTATGTATGATCAATTAGATAATGTTTAAATGATACATTTTACAAAGACCAAGTGAAATGATCAAATAGATTACCAAGAAAAATAGATGAAAATGATTTTCTGCATCAATTTTTTCCCTTCGAATCTTATTTCAATCAAAAAATATTATGCACAATAATAAGTGAATAGTTTTCTTTAATAAACTTAATCCAAAAAAAAAATTTAATTAACCGAGAAAACGATCAAAGGCTAAGGAGGACAGAGACAAGGAAATGATACACCGACTTAAGTAAATCATCTTTCAAGAGATGATTTTTCTGAAACACATGACATGATACATTGATTATTCATTGGACAACGTGATGCACAAACATAATTTTATCTCATTTTCGCACTTGAATTTGTAAATGACATCCAATAAAAAGTCGATTGTTTGAATATCCTTCTCCCCAACTTTAATCATTTTTCCTAAAATAATTAGCTTTTTCTTAGAAAATGTTAGCTCAGCTCAAGCTAACGCGTCTAAACAAGCTTATTATACATGCCCTATTACACGAAATACAAAAATGTTACCCCTTAGTGTTTGAACTTTAATTTAAAACTAATTTATAACATCATTAGTTAAAAAATGATTGCATCACTAACATTATATTTTGCTACACTTTTTTATAAAAAATATTGGAAAATACATTTATGAAAAAGTGACGCATTTATTACCGCTTACATTTAAAGAAATAAATAATTTTAAAAATTAAAACCAACATCGTAATATTTCACTCTCATTTTGTCTCCTACTATCATTCTCTTCTATGCATTTTCGTATCTTTCATCACCCTTATAAAGAAGTAGAAAGTGATATTAAAATCATTGTTTTATGAATAACTATTGTACATGGATAATTATTACTCACCAATCATATACAGTTTATTTTTCATTAATTTATTAAATAGAAAATTATACGAACATGTTTGCGAGTTTCCGAGTCAAACCTTATAAGGCTTGGTTTGCCTTGTTAATATCTCAAGCCAATCTCAAGCTCGAGTCGAACTCTGGTCGAGATTCGATCATGCCCAATCTTGAACTATTTGTGAGTCACAATGCTTGTTAACACCCTTAGAAATGAGTAATTCTTCCTTCGAATTTTTAAAAAAAGTTCTTTTAGGATTTTTATTTTGGTTTTTAAAGTGTCATTTAAATTATCAATGCAAACTTTATAAAGCTTTTTTAAATTTACCATTGTATTAATAATTAAGAAACATATTAAAGATCGATAAAATTTTAAGTTGATAATTGATACCCACTCCGATGCTAAAAGATTGTCATTCTAGGATTTTCATTAAGACCAATAAAACATTTATTACTTTTTTAAAATAATTAATTTATCTCTTTTACTTATCATACAATTCTCTCTCTTCTTAATTATTACTCTATCCGTCTACTTATTATTGCGTTTTAGAGAGATTTTGATGTCTCTTTTTTATTATCATTTTGTATTCCAATGTGTTTTCTCTAAGTTTTCCATTTCTAGCCTTATTAACTTATTCAATTTTCAAGATAATCATATTTTAATCTTCAATAACAAGATGAGAAAACTATAGGAATCAATATTTTAGCATATTAATGAAGTCTTAAAAATAGAGTAGGATATTTATGAAAGGGTAAATTAGTCAATCAACCCATTCGGTTTATTGTTATCTTAAAAATTGTGAATTAGTTAAAACGATAATATTTAGTAGACGGAGGGAGTACTTTATAATTTCAATTTATACTTAATTTCTTTCCTAATATAATGATAAATTAAGAGAACATTATTGAATGTTGCACTGATATGTGAGAATGACAAACTAAAAAAATGAAATTTTTGTTAAAATGACAATCTTTTGACAAAAAGGAGTAAGAAAGAAAAATTCATGAAATAAATTATTTTATTTATATAACAAATATTTTATTGGTTTTGATGAAAATCCATTAGTTGACACGAAAAATATCAGAGGATATAATTGTTATATGAAGTACTCCCCCCATTTCAAAATAATTGTCTTTTTAAGATTTTTGAAAATTTTCAAAATATGTGTCATTTCATATTTTAATGCACATTTTTTAATATTTTATCAATTTACCCTTATTTAATATGATTAAAATATCCAAGCAACTTTCAAACTAACAAAATCATAGAAATAAATGAATAATTGTATTATTTTAATTAATATGATATTGATACTGACAAACAATTTTAAAACGACGGCTTATTATTTAAACAAAGGGAATATGAAATTAAGCTCCGTGTATCTAAAGAGTTTTAGCAAGTTTAGAAAGGAACAATGAATATGAATAAGATATACCGGCGAATAACAGTTGACTAATTAAGAAAATGAGCATCCCACGCGCATATTGTATAGTACATGCGCCTACCGCTTAGTAAACAAAACATAAGTGTTCTGTCGCTGTTACGCGCATCGTTGAAACGTGGATTTAGACATGACGCGGGCCTGATTACATCGAATGACAAGTGAATGAGCGTTACAATTCCATTTTTGTATTACTACAAGTACTGTTTAATTTAAATCAACTCTACACTTAAAAGAAACAATTTAGAAAAAGAAATTTCATCATCCAACATGGCTTGCTCTCCCTTTAGGTGTCCCAAATCTCTTCGAGCTCGTATGAAATTTCAGAGGTTATATGTTATTAATTTGGGAAAATTGAATTAATTTGTTGCTTATTGTTGATGTATACAAGGGAAATTTCAAAGGTTTTATGTTATTAATTTGGGAAAATTTTCAATTTATGTCACCTATCATGCTAACACATTAATATTGTTTGATTTTTCTACCTGAGTCATAAGTCAACTTGTTATTAATTTGACTTTTCAACTCTAAATCTCCTGTTCCAAATACAATCATTTATGAGAGTCCAAATAGCCCACAACACAAAAGCAACTTTCTCAACCATATTACGCTCAAGTCTACTAACTCAAGACCACCAATCTGAGATATTGTTAATGGAATGCGGCTACCCTTCCGCAAAATACTTTGACCAAATAGACCGGCCAAATTGACAACAGACTAGAGCATGAAAGCTATCCTCCACGTCATCATTACAAACAGAAAAAAAATATCTATTTGTATGTGTTGTTGCCGAAGTCTCCGCAATACTTTCCCATAAAAAATGTAACACGAGCTGGAATTTTTAAATCCCAAATCAGATTCCAATTTAAGTTTGTATATTTCGATGGTAAAGTAGCTGAATCCGAGCCTCTAGCGTAATAGCTTTTCTCTTTTTCGTACCTACTTTTTATTTTGATTCTTTTTTTATCAATTTAGAATATAAATGAAACTTTAAACATTTCTTTTCTTAATTTATCCCTTTATTGATTAAGAAAGATGCATGAAATTATAAGTTAGTAAATAATGAGATAAATAATATCGTTATAAACTAAAATTGATGAATTAATAAGCTGTAATAAATTGTTCATTAATTTTGATGAAATGCCTTCAAATGATCTAAAAGGAACTGGAGGAAGTTATAGATAGGAAATTACAACAATAAAACAACAGTTGGGCTCAGCCCAACACTACCCAACTTGCTTACATCATGGCCCTCATAAGAGTCCATTTCTATATTTAATTACTGGGCTCACTTTTAACAATAAAAATTACTGGGAAATATAAGCGAATGCCATATTTAAGTAAAATATTTTTCATTTTACAATGATGGAATAATATTTTTATTTTATTCATTTATTATGTTTTGATTTTTACTTTAACTGACTTTTCACATTCCTCATTCGAAACGTCTCTTCTTCTTCTTCTTCTTCTTTCTTGTCTTTGTTCTTTTTTGATTTTGCTCTCTCTGTCTCTCCTCCTCCTCCTCTTCTTCTTCTTATCCATGCTCTCTCTCTTCGAATCACGATTTATGAGGTTTTCATCTTTTTCTATTTCATCAATTCGATCGCGATTTTTCATCAGATTTTTATTTCATCGAGTTTGTTCTTATTGCATGAGTTTTGATTTGTTATTTTCCGATTCTTTTTCATCTTGTTTCTTTCTTTATGGATTTTGGATCGTGATTTGAGTTTTTGATTTGGATCGCGATTGAGTTTTCCGATTTGGATTGCGATTGGGTTTTCAGATTTGGATCACGATTTGAGTATTAGATTTGGATTTGCGATTGAGTTTCCTGTTTTGGATCGCGATTGAGTTTGTTTTTTGTTTTTCTTCTTTTTGTCCAGATTGCGTTTTTTTTAACCTTGTTTCTCTTTTCTAGCAATTTCAGTTGTATTTAGATCTCTTTTTTCTGTGTTTTTATGTTTATTGTGATTTTTTCACTTTTCAATGGAGGAGATTTATTATTTTGGTACATTTTATGAAGTTTGAACTCATGATTTCAAGTTTCTCAAATATGATGTTTTGTGGATTGATTGTTAACAAATCTGTAAGTTTTTATTAACATATGATATTACAGATTTTTCAAATCATTGGATATAAAATATAATAGGATCCATTTCAAATTTCAAATTCAATTCCAGTCGCAGATTAAGTCATATACCTGGTATAATGAGTACTATACCTGGTATAATGATCACTATAACAATTCAAAAAATATTCAAATAATTGGAGATGAAGAAAGTATTAAAATCCAAATTCAGACTTCGCATTTGAATATCATATGGTCATTATACCAGGTATAATGGTAATTATACCTGGTATAACAGTGATTATAACGAATAATATTAAAGAATATTCGATCAATTAGATTTAAAGAAGGTATCAATATCAAGTTTCATATTTCACATTAGAATCTAGTTTTCAAATCATGTCATTATACCTACTTTAATATAAACTAATATTATAAAAAATAATTGAAGATAAAAAAAGTAACAAGATCAAGTTTCAAATATCGAATTTGAATAATATTATAGCCATTATACCAGGTATAATGATTATTATACCCGGTATAATAGTCAACATAACAAACAATATTAGAGAAATATTCAAATCATTGAAGATAATGAAAATTTTAAGATCTAGTTTGAAATTTCATATTCGAACAATGTAATAGACATTGTACTTGGTATAATGTCTGTTATACTGGGTATAATGTCTTTTATACCTGGTAGAATAACTATTATACCTGAAATTGGTGATTATTCTTATGTTCACGTATTTTGAAAAATCAAAACTTAAATTCACGTTTTTTGAAAATTAAAATTTAAAATGTGAGATTTGTGAAATTTGTGAATTTACATCATGACATGCCCTAAAATTATTTTGACTTTTTCTAGTATTCCTATGAAAACCCCAAAATTATAATGGGAAAATGATTGTTTTTTTATGTAAAAGAATAATTCATTAATCAAACAACATGATAAATTCTACTGTGATTATGTTGAAAACAAAGTCTCTATTATTTTCTCTCTTATCATAATTGTATCAATCATTGCATCATTGATCTAATGATGTTAAGAGGCAAAGTAAAGTAAACTTTGTTTTCAAAAAAATCACCATAATCTACGCCAAACAACATATCCCATGAAAACTCACAAACAAGATATATGAATACTATTACTATATACTTATAGATACTATTAGATACGACAGAACAATTCTAAATCACTACATACTATATACTATTAGATACGACAGGAAAATTCTTAATTATTAAATGCAGAGATAACAAATAAGATATATGAATATAAATTCAAATTAGTAACCAAAAAACTATTTTCTTAATAAATAAGCATATTAAAAGTACATATATTCCACTAAGACATTAAGGATAAATAAGCTGTAACAAAGGCTCAAAAAGAGTTTTTGCCCAAAAATATGTCCTAAGGGTAAATAATAAATGTATATAAATACTCTCATTGATTTTTATATCTCATGTATTCATTTTCATATGGTACAAATTCGTACACTTATTGTCGGCAGCATTTTATTCACTCCTTGTAACTAATATTGTTGAGAATCTTATAAAAAACACTAAAAATGGACTTCAAATTTGGTACAATTTCAATTCGAAGCTATGCTTTAAACAAACAAAATAAAAATATATATGATATTATACGAGTAAATGGTTTCTTATTTGGTACCAGATGTTAAAAATTGTAGAATTGAACATCTTAATGCTTAAACAACAAATCAATTTTATTTTCATTATATCGTTCATGAGATTATTAAAAATCTTGCTTTGATTTCTCTCTTCTAGCTAGTCTTCAAAAAAATTTCATCTAGTTTCGTATAATTCCCGCTTAGGCATTATTTTACTAGTTGTGATCCATATTTATGCTTTTATATAGTGTAATATAAAGTGACGGCCGATTTTTATTACCTAGGTTATATCTATAAGCGTATTTTCAAAATAAATGATATTTATGATAATTATAACCTTTTTAAAATGAAAAAAATACATTTAGTTGGTAAAACAACTATACATATGTCATAATGTACTGATAGAAGTCTCATTAAGCCCCTAATAATTTTTTAAAACATTGCTTCTAACTACTATGCCACCCACTTTTATTTTGCGAGTCTCGAAAATACACACGAATAGATTCCAATAATTTTGTCATTGCGTTAGAACTTAGAACGGAAAAAAATCCTCTGTCCCCAATCTTAGGTCCCGAATAATTAATTCGGTAGCCGGGTGATATGTGTTAACTAAAATAGATTCGCAACAACAAGTAAAGCAATAAAACGACACAGAGATTTTAAGTGGAAACCCTTGAAAGGAAAAAAACCACTGGGCACCAATAACTCCACTAATAAATAATAGGAATACAAAATACAAGCTCTCTCAAGTATACCCAAACTCGAGGTATAATTTTAGAATAATTGGAAACACTCCAATTTTACTCACAAGGTAAAATCACTCAACCCCCCCTCACTAATTACTCTCTTGTGGTAATAAATTACTCTACAAGAGGAAACTCTCAAAATACTCTTTTTGTATGAATGACACTCTACAAAGGAACTAATGCTTCCTCTTTTTTTTCGGATGCATTTGGATTTACAGGGAGTGCCTATTTATAGGCAGAGTACCTACCAATTAGTCAATTGGTAGGTAAACTAACCAATGAAAATAATTCAAGATTAGTTGGCCAACCTTGAAGTTTGGAACCAACAATTCTCCCCCTCCAAACTCAAGGGGTTATCAAGTCAACTCCTAGTTGGAGCTCATGCCAATTAACTCACTGCACAACTCAAACTTCTCTCGAGGAATCACTTTAGTTAGCATATCTGAAGGGTTCTCTTCGATTGGAATTTTCTCTAGATGAAAAACTCCATTTTCCAGTTGCTCTCGTATCCAGTGATATCGGATATCAATGTGCTTTATTCGAGAGTGATACATAGTATTCTTGCTCAAGTCTATTGCACTTTGACTATCGCAATATACTATGCCGTCAGCTTGCTTTTGACCTAATTCTTCAAAGAATCTCTTCAACCAAATCATCTCTTTTCCTGCTTCAGCAGCTGAGATGCACTCTGCTTCGGTCGTAGAAAGCATAACACATTTCCGTAATTTAGATTGCCAAGAAATTGCTCCCCTGGCATATGTAAGCACGTATCCTGAAGTTGACTTTCTATGATCGAGATCTCCCGCCATGTCAGCATCAACATAGCCTTCTAAGATTGGTTTAGATCCTCTATAACACAAGCACTTCTTTGAGCTTCCCTTCAAATATCTCAGAATCCATTTTACTGCTTCCCAGTGTTGTTTTCCCGGATTATCTAGGAATCTGCTTACAACTCCAACAGCATGTACAATGTCTAGCCTTGTGCAAACCATTGCATACATCAAACTCCCCACAGCAGAGGAATATGAAATCTTTCTCATGTCTTTCTTCTCTTCTTTAGTTGATGGATAAGATTCTTTACTTAGCTTCAGATGACCGGCAAGAGGAACACAAACTGATTTAGCATTCAACATGTTGAAACGTTATAGCACACGCTCAACATATTTTTCTTATGATAGCCATAACCTTTTGTTTCTTCTATCACGAACAATCTTCATGCCCAAAATTTATTGTGTCGGTCCTAAGTCCTTCATGTCAAAGGACTTCGCTAACTGATCTTTCAATTGATGAATTGAAAAAACATCTTATCCCAAAATCAACATATCATCGACATATAATAACAATATGATAAAGTTGTTATCAGAGAAGCGTTTGAAGTACACACATGGATCCGCCTGATTCTTCTTGTAACCATGGCTACTCATGAAAGAGTCGAACTTCTTGTACCATTGTCTGGGTGCTTGTTTCAACCCGTACAGACTCTTTTGCAACTTGCAAACCAGGTTTTCTTCCCCTTTTACTTCAAAACCTTCTGGTTGCTCTATGTAGATCTCTTCTTCTAAGTCGCCGTGAAGGAATGTTGTTTTCACATCTAATTGTTCAAGCTCAAGATTCAAGCTTTCTACCAAGCTTAAGACCGCTCAAATAGAAGTCATCTTAACCACCGGAGAAAAGATTTCATCGAAATCAATTCCCTTTTGTTGTTGAAATCCTTTTACTACTATATGAGCTTTATACTTCACCAGCTTTCTGTTGCCATCTCTTTCGAGCTTGAAAACCCATTTGTTCTTCAATGTTTTTCTACCTTTTGGAAGTTTGACTAACTCATAAGTGCTATTTTTCTACAAGGAATTCATCTCGTCTTGCATCGCCTCCAGCCATGATTCTTTATCTGCATGAGTTATCACTTCTTGGAAATTCTCTGGCTCCCCCTCATCGGTAAGGAGAATGTACTCAGAACTAGGATACTTTGATGTTGGTTGACGATCCTTGGTAGATCTTCTAAGCTGCTGGTCAGCTTCTTCTTGATAGGTAGGTTGCTCCCCCTGCTCATCAACATCTTCTTCTTCATGATGATCCATTAGTTCCGGTAGTTCATCATCTCCACCAATTGCATTGTTTGATCATGAAGGAACAGTGCTAGGAATGACTCCATTCACAAACTCTGACTTGTCATTTTTCTTGAATCTTTCGGTAGTCTCATTCTCTCGAAAGACTTCATCTCTATTTCTAATAACCTTCTTCGTCTCTGGGTCCCATAGTCTGTACCCGAACTCTTCATCTCCATATCCCATGAAGATATATGGACTTGCTTTATCATCAAGCTTTGACCGTTGCTCCTTAGGCACATGAGCAAATGCCTTACAGCCAAACACCTTCAGATGAGAGTATTGAACATCCTTTCCATTCCATACTCTTTCTAGAATATCAAAGTCTAGAGCGGAAGATGGTGACCTGTTGATGACATAGCAGGCTGTGCGTGCTGCTTCTCCCCAAAATGACTTAGGTAAGTTAGCCATTTTAAGCATGCATCTAACCTTCTCCACAATGGTGCGATTCATCCTCTCTGCTACACTGTTGTGTTGTGGTGTATCAGGTACAGTCTTCTCATGTCGAATTCTGTGTTTGGAATAATAATTCTCAAACTCATGAGATGTGTATTCACCACCATTGTAAGTTCGGAGACATTTCAACTTCTTGTTCATCTGTCTTTCCACCATGACATGAAATTTTTGGAATGACTGGAATGCCTGGTCCTTTGTTCTTAGGAAATACATCCACAGTTTCCAAGATGCATCGTCAATGAAAGTAATAAAATACTTGTTACCTCTTAAAGACTCTATTTCAAAGGGGCCACAAACATCTGAGTGTACTAAGTCAAAAACACTTGACTTTCTGCTTGATAACTTTTTGAATGACACTCTATGTTGCTTGCC